>JAQFVV010007526.1:0-81016 GCA_028023455.1 Epiperipatus broadwayi | reverse complement strand
TGCTATTTTCATGATTATACTTAAATTTTTTCAAACATGATTTGTTTGTAAAGTACAAGCTAAGAAAGTTACAATAATGATTTAAATTAATACACTGTAAAGGCTTACACACCCCTGCACATATATAATGTAATACTTAAAGGATTCAAACTCAGACATGACTCTCAGATCTCCATGCCATTTGTTTTTTAAAAAATCTATATCAATTATGCTTTGCCAAACAAAGTTATACAGTACTTCTATGAAATTCTGATAATTATAAATAAAATTTTAAATTTTATAACAAAGTTTTATAGCTTAATGATATTTTAGCAATAATTCACTTGGCTTATATAAATAAATTTCAATCAAATGAGATTTGGTTTATTTTTTATTCTGGCATTGCAATAATCATCCAAAAAGAAAAAAAGTAACCACTACACATAACATGATCACAAGATGGCACTACTATATGGAGAGTTTTGCTTTGTTTTGAATTGTTTAAGAAAAAAGTAATTATTTTATTAACTATTTTATTTTAGTCTATTATCTTTTTTACATATTTCCAATGTTTAAATATAATTTTTTCATATGTTTTTCATTTCTAAACTTATATTTCGAATACATCAAGTAACAATTCAAATGTTGAACATTTATTCAAATTATCAATAAGCCAAATAATGGAAATATCTATCAACTGAAAAATAAGATTATCAATTTAAATTTTAACTTAAAATTTGCAACTATGGAAGCAGTATCAATTATTACTTTGACAAGAATTGTAACTGAGAAGCAAAAAAACAATGTGTTTAGAACCATTGAATAATTTATTAACAACATAAAAAATCAAAGGATAGTAAAAGAAATGTATAAAAATGAGCTAAAGATAGTATAGAAGGTTTGATATAGTACATTTTTTGGGAGTTCTATTGAGTTTAATGAGTAAGTGATCTCCTAATAACATCTTTCTAACTGTCCTTTAAAATACTACACCATTTTGAGAACTAACCTGTCTGATAAAGAAAGTAAATTATTTCCTACAAAAGTAAACATAAAACTGAATTATATTATATGGAAGAAATAAACCAATGATATCAAATTATACCAAGACCTCAGATAACAAACATTCAAAGCATGATAAAATCTTAAGATATGCTAATAAATAGTTTGATTTTTTTTTAAATTAAAGGTAACCAAATTAATTGTAGACATATATATGTATGTAGTTGATGTGCACACACATATTTCAATTTATAGATGAAAAGATATTTTATGTATTTTTTTGTAATGAATATATTTTTATATATGGCCTAAATAACTGATTTTGTATTATTCATAATAGCTTACTATTTAATATTAAATAACTATCATTTCATATTTTTATTACTGTATATTAATTATTGCATACTAGGACATTAGGTGTTTGCAGATATATGTTTTATATTTTAAAAATAATCAAAATGAAATTACTAAAATATTATATTAAATCCTTTTAAAATTATTAATCAAAAATTATTTTCCTTGTTAAATGGAATAAGTAATTTATGAGGGTGATAGACTTTGATTAAAATTGTTATATATACTATGAATATACAGAGAAAGACATTTTTTACCTTTGATAAAAAGCTAAACTTTAGATAAACATCAATTTATTGATTTTAAGAAACACTATTGTTACTAAATTCACACTTAAAACGTGTTATATGTGTTCTATGTCTGTACCTGATTGTTATATACATTACTACTAACCAATGAATGTAGAGTTAGGTGTTCAAACGATTTTAATCCAAAAGTGTACGAGTTGGATGAAAGTTTGTAATGTTAGAATCAAGTGACAAAGGTAACTTATAAGATAATATGGTAGTGTTCTCATGGAATAATCAAAATTATTTACTGACTTCAAATCAAGTAGTTTTTTTCAAGTATTCTTTATATACTAATATTGGTATTAGTGGATTAATTAACATTATATTATGACACATAAGAGTTAATCATAACATATGTCATGATACTGAACAGGTTCACATATATTAAAATAGTAAAATGGGAAGTTAAAGATGTAATTATCAAAGTTTTACTGTGATTCAGCATCATTTCATTTCAATTAGCCTCACAAATATGTGCATTTCCTTTTTCTTTTTTGTAAACTTTAACCAGATGATCAAGTTAATAAAGTTAGAGCAACCTCCTGCTCTATTGTAAGCCTTGGTAATTAATAGTTATTAGATGCAAGTATTAAATAAATTCCTTGTTGGATTGCTCTCTATAAAATTTTGTCAATAAGGATATTGAATTTTCAGACATACTTGTCCAAATTCCAGATTTAACTTTAGCATTGTTAATCAGAATCTTTTGATTACTCAATGGGCAATAGATAGCTCTGTAGTGAAATAATTGTAAGGTTTAATGCTCTCTCTATGGATGTTATGTAAAACCTGGGTGTCATATGATGATTTGTTTAAGAATAATTATAAATGAATTACAACTGTTAAAAAATAACTATTGCTCTTTGCAAAAAAAAATGGTATTTTAGTAAATAAAAAAATTATATTAATTCTCAATATATTACGGTAATAAGATAATACTTCATTTTTGTCTATATATATATAATTACAAACAATATTCTATTTTATTTAAAAAGAGCTGTATAATTAACAAAGTTCAAATGGCCAGTAATGTTGAAAACTATTTCATAATTACTTCTTCCTCAAAGACAATTTTATTATCAAAATTGCTAACATTACTTCCTTTATTGCTCCAATTTAAATGACTTGTACTAAATTTTGCTTAACTTAAAAAGATAAAAATAAATAAACTAGATATAACGAATTATTAACACTGAGATAAATATATTTATTTACCACCTATAAAAAGTGTGCATTATAAATTTTCTAAGTGGCGAGGATTCAAATGAATGGCATATTAAAATAATGACTCCCTTGACTAAACAATAAACTTTAATCATCATCAGTGGAAGTTTGTGAATGTTTATCATACGCTTAGTACAATTTATTTTACATTTTAGTATATAAATTACGTCATAAATGTTAGTGAGCTATTCACATCACATACATATAAGATTAATATAATAATACTGAAACAGATTATATATATATATTGTACGGGTTTAGACCTCGTTCCATTTAAAATAGTTAATCTGACTTTATAAAATTTTACCTTCATAATAAAATCGGTATATAAATGAGAAATAAAGTCAAACGTTGGTGGACGAGAGATCAGGACAGCTGCCTTACAAATAGTTGGCCCGGATTAGCGGGTTCGCTTCCCGGCCGATGCTATGACACAATAGAAGAAAAAAAAGAGAAATAAAAATAAATAAAGCCTATTTTGGCCTCAATTTAAAAGCAAAAACAACTTAGTTGGATTTTTTTTTTAAAAGGTCGCATGCAATTTATTTCACTCTTATTCATACCAGCAATATACTTTTTTTTTTCCATATGTCAAAGCGTTGACTGGGAGGCAACCCAGGCCAGCTGCTTGGAAGGCAGCTATGCTAGCCGCTAGACCATCAACGCTTGACAGCAATATACTTTTCTTGTTTTAAAAAAGGAAAATATAATTTCTTTTAAAAAAATAATTTATAACAATAATAAAGATATCTGAATTTATTATAATCTTGAATAGCCTTCATTTAAAAAAAGTGGGAAGAGACACTTGTTTTTTTAGTTTTTGTGTTTAGAAAAAAAAAATTGTTTTAAGAAAGCAATATCGACCTTTAGATCACTTCAATCAGCAAAAAGTTTTAACCAGCATTCTATAAAGTTAAACTGATTAGAAAAACATTTTAACCACAGATAATATGAAAAACGGTGCAATAGTTAAAAATCTCACTATGCTGAGATGAAAAATCTTATTAGTACACTAGTCAACTAAACTACACTAGTGAATAAAACATGAAACTATATAGTCTCCTGCACAAACTAATTTTAAATGTGTATCATTCCTACATGCAACGACCATTAAGAATGTGGAACTAAAAGCATCTTTCATTTTTTGGTCAGCCTATCCATGATAAATGAAAAATCCAGTTATGCAATCATTTTAGTCAGAAAATAACTCAAGAAAAGTACATCAAATACAGCCTTAAACTTTCCCAATAAAAATTATTTTACAGACTTAAATTATGGTTCAAACCTATATAAGTACATTAAAGTGTAAAATCAGAATTCTGATCCTGCATAACTTTTTTTTTTTTTTTTTTTTAAAAAAAGGCCTTTATAAAAGACAAAAATAATAGTGATATTTATAGCAAATATTAAAATTAATATTATATTTCTCTGAATAATTTTAACATTTTGTTTTCCCTTAAATATGAATTCATTTTTTTCTTCTCTTCTTAGCATAGCTTTTTATGTGCTAAAACAAATAGAATTTATAATTAATTCCTTATTTAATTATTAATAATTAATATTTATTATAACTTGTATATATCTATTTATTAATTGATTTATATTTTGCCAATCTTTGTTTGTATTATTTAAAGCTATAGTTAAATAATAATTATATGGCGCTTTTATATTGGAACTTGTAAGTTAAATGCAATCTATTTAAATATTTTTTTCCATTATGAATATATATATATTCACATAAATATATATGTACATTTTTTATGTAATGTTTTTTTTCCATCATTAAGGAGTATTAATATTATAAATAAATTTTGTTTGATTCATATTTTAGTTTATTTATCCATCTCCCTCTCATTCCAAACCTAGTTAAATATAGATTTTACACCCCCTCCCCCACAAACACACCTGTGACGCTTTTATATTGGATTTAAGTATATTGAAACTTGTAAGTTAAATTCAATCTATTTAAATATTTTTTTTCCATTATGAATATATATATTCACTTAAATATATATGTACATTTTTTATGTAATGTTTTTTTTCCCCATCATTAAGGAGTATTAATATTATAAATAAATTTTGTTTGATTCATATTTTAGTTTATTTATCCATCTCCCTCTCATTCCAAACCTAGTTAAATATAGATTTTACACCCCCCTCCCCCACACACACATCCTGTGATACATTGCTATGTTTTTCTTTTGATCTAGTAATATGTAAGTAGAGGGGATAACATCTAAGAATTTAGGTAGTGATTTGAACCCAATCTATAGATGTTTTTCATTTTAGAAATGGTGCTCATATCTGCAGAATACTAGATATATTTTAAATAAGTAAATAATATTTACAGTAGCAAGAGATATACCCTCTCTGTATTTAGAGATGTTTGGCGGGAATGATTGTCAGGAAATACGGCTGGATGCTCAGTCTGACCATCATTAGTAAACATATCCACTCTACAGATATTCAGAGTTTAAATCTTCATGCATTTATTCTTCTGTAGAATTGTATAAATCTAAAAAGGAGGAAAACATAAGCTCATTTCACTATATATATACAAAATAAAAAAATTTTAGGCCAAGAGAGAGATAATGAAAAAAGAAAAATTAAAGAGGCAGTTTTTATTAGTAGGTATAAAAATACGATAATAAACAGACAGTCAGCAAATGTTAGGATTAATGAATTGTGGGATATTTAAATCGACATGTGTTTCCGGTTGGAAATAGATGATTCCATTTTGAAAGTTGAGTTGAAAATGATTATGAATATAATCGAAAATATTTCTTTATGAGTTTTTATTTATATTATATTATAAATTGTTTACCGTTGTTTGGAATATATTTAAGTTTCCTTATATATATATTAACTTTTTTTACACAAGTGGAGGACTCCTATGTATATAATAATTGATCATTGTAGAATGTAGATTTACATATGTGCTTTTTCGGTATTTATCATGTCTTCATAACTATATATATAATACATGTTGAAAATAATTATAAAAAAATACAGAAATGAATAATAACTACATAAAAAAAATTTGACTTTTTAAAATAATTTTTTGGAAGTGTTTATGTCATTACACTAATAATTATTTTATATAGTAATATTTATATATTGAAAATTTTCCAATATCTGATATTAAATATTTGATATTTTTTAAAAAAAAAAATTTATTTAAACTTCTCTAATACATTCAACTGTTAATAATAACACACATATTAGTATACAGCACATTTTGATTGACATTATTCTTAATCTTCAGGCATTGCAGGGAAACTAATGATGTTTTAGCATAATAATCATTTGGGTTTTTAAATTCTGAATATTAAATTTAAAGAAACAATCTAACTATGTAAGTTATTTTTTTTTGCTAAAGGAAACATCAGATTTTTTACATATTTATGTGCATGCTAATTTTGCCACATTTTTCTAAAAGAAAGGTTAAACTGTGGCTTCCATACATTATGTATTATTATACTAGTTTGACTTATGAGGTTCTTAACCAGTGTCATGTAACCAGTTTCTTCACATTTTCTTTTTTATACACATTTTTCTCTATTCAATATTTATATATTTTTGCAATTAGGTATATATATATATTCATTGGGATATATTTTTGCAATTAGGTATATATATATATTCATTGGGATTTACATTATCTGTTACTTAATAAATATCTGATTTTTTTCTTTTCTGATCAAGTTGTGTGTTTCAATCACTTTTCAATGAGATGCCTAGTCCCAACAATGTATATTCTTTCACATTTACACGGTATTTCATAGATGCAGTTTTATTTTTAGTATTTCAAGTGTAAGTTTTATATATGTTAAAATTCTTCAAAGTGTGATATGGTTTTGTTCTGATGTTACATTTATTGCAGATTCTTTTAGGTTATCTGCTAATCATGGTATTGTGGATACACCACAGTACCAATACTTGTTATCTTTTGATGTTTCCCTATGTTACTTATTTAAGGTTTTTTTTAATGATAGCAGGTGGATAATCATTTTTCATGATATGTTGTGCATAATTTTATTTTTCATATTACTCTGTTCCATAACAATAGTATAACAACATGTTTTGTATTTATGATGTGATTTGATATAAATGCTAAGTATTTTTCCCATGTGAGATTTTATAAACTGTAGTTTTGATTTAGACATGAGGGAAAGTTCTCAGAAGAATATCCAAGAATGCCAATTTTTGCTTTGATCTGAATCTATTGTGAATTCAAATGAATGGGCAGAATGTTGGTAAAAGTGATTTACCATGTGGCCATACAACACACATATCATAAACCTAGAGAAGCCAGTCATTAAGAGAATATCGAATAGCATTTATGATTGTGATTAAAAGTTCTTCCATGTAAATATTGCTAAGAATGGATAACAATGCTGAGACCATAACTATTCCATGATTTTGATGGATTATTCTGTGTTCTATTGAAAGTATGTTGTTGTTATGCAGAATGCTATATTAACAACACAAAAAAATGTTGTTGTTTTAAGATATTGTCATCATTTAGACTCTTCCCTACAATAGGAAATGCTTCATCCAGTATAAATTTGTGAAAAAACTTCTTAAATCAAAGCTTACCAACATGTCAGTTTTTTCACTTTTCTGTTCTTGATTAATGTGTTGTGTACCAAAGGACTAAAATCTTTGAGAAAATAATCTTGGACAACTTTTGACAAAATTAATTTCTTGAGCTCTTAATAGATTTTAATAGAACATGGTCCTTATGAATTTTAGGTAGACCATAAAGATGAGAGAATTTGTTGAAATATAATATTAATGTACCTTTTTTCTGAACCAGTAGGAGCCTACCTTTGATTTGGTATAAGATTTTTGGCAACATTTTTATGATGACTTGCTGTAATGAGCTTTGTTATTTTGTTATTATAATCACTAGTATACATTATAACTGCAGCTTACCTTTAACAGCAGGAAGATTGATTATAGATTTGTCTCATTTTAGAGATTTATAGCTTTTTTCTCATTATAGAAAATGTTTGATTTTAGTTTTTAGTGTCTCTCGAAGTTCTTTTTATTCTCCAACATAATTTTGCCATTGCTTTTAGAGGCAAACTTCAACCAGAGCTGCTTTTAGGGATCTAATAAAAGATATTAGGTGGTATGATGGAAAACGTGAACTCTTTTTTCCAGAACAGAAATATCAGCAAGATGTCTAGGACTAAGATTTGTAACTGATGAGTGTAGTAGATTGTTTTTTGGTACAGCATGACACTTAATGTGCCCACATAGGTTTACAATTTTTTGGTCTTTTGATATTCTTTTATTTTTTTAATGTAATTTAATGATTTTCTTACTGCTTGAAAAACTCTTGTGAAGTCTTCATCAGTAAGTTTATTTTTTAGAAATCATTTTACATTACTTATGGGAATGAAAAGTTTGATACTTGGAAAAATAACCTTTGACTATTTTTTCTTTCTTTTAACAAGGCCTCACATTCTCTGAATACTTTTCACAGCTTTTGGAGAATGAATTGGAGGTTATGTTAATTGATTTTTTACATTGGCTTATTTTAGAAATAATTGTCATAATGTCTAGATTATCATGATGTAGTAACAATGCATCTACCTCCAATGACCTTAATTTGGAATTTGTTTCCAGTCTAATTATGACGTGGACCTTACTAGAGACTTGTGTAGGCTTAGTGTTATTTTAAACAATAAGTAATTAATCAATTTAGATAGCTATACAAATTGGTTATTATTGGGGATAAAGATAAAAATAATTAAAATTCTTATTACTAGTAATTAATACACTTGGTGAAATGATTAAAGTCTTAATTCTTTATCCATGGGCCTTTCGAAAAAAAGAATTGGTTTCCAGGAAGTGTTATTTAAAACTATTCTACCTTATTTATATTAAAAATTGATGAAAATAAAATAATACTCCATTATTTTGATGACAGAAAATGAATAAATTAAAGAGCATATATATATTTTTATTTATTTTTCACTAGTTTCAAAGCACTCTGTATTTCACTACTGTCAGAAAATATAGTTTCTTGTTGCAAGTCAGAAACACTTAAAATCATTCATACTTGAAAAGAATAAAATAAAATTAAGTGAGCATCAATAAACATTTCTTAATATCATTTGCATTCAAAATAAAACTAATAATCAAAATTACAAATTATAATTGAAACTAAAACATGATTTTTAAAATTAAAATAATGTGTTAAGTATTTAAAATCACTACATTAAAATTGAATTATAAGGATGCTTTAATAAACCTCATATCTTTAAATATATTTACCTTATACAATTAATAAAAAAATAAAAACATACGATTGCAAATTTAAATTTTCAAAACAATTTTTAATAACCTATATAAATTAAAATTTTCAAATCAAATAAAACCAAAATCTTAGGATGTGTATAAATAATGTTTGCATATGTGGAGAGGGGGTGGGCACAAAGAATTGTCTTGTTTTATTTAGCTTAGAATTTTAATAAATATGTTTGTAAATTTGTTGATGTTTTATTACTACATTTAAAAATGATTTTGTAAATTTCTTTAAACAGTAATGTAATGTAATCTAAATTAGATGATAAATTAAAATGATTATATATATATATGTTCAGTCAATTACTTTTTATAGATAAAAAATGGCTCTTCAAATGCACAACTTTGAACAATTTAAGAATTTATTTTCAGCAAAACATGATAAGAAATCACATCCAAATGAATCTCAAGACAGCAATTGAAAAGGCATATTCTCTGAGATCCAGCTTTCAGCCATAATTAACTTTTCCATCTGGGCATTGCGCTGTAAGCTGGTGTTCCAGGCAGAAACCTTGAATAATATATTCATAGCATTTCGGCAAATACTAAACAAGAAAAGGGATAGAGATATGTGCACCACTGACACCTTCACAGCTGCACAAATTTGGGACTCCATTGCAATTGGACAGAGCTTTTTTGCAACTTCGATGTGGTCGAGTGGCTGTTGTCTACATCATTTCATAAAACTGAAACATGGATACTAATATTACATATTTACGCATCTAATTTTAATCTTCCCTGTTGAATTTACCACAAATAGATTTTGGAACTGGGGGATTAAGAGAATAAACTTTGGACAAATTATGCTTCTATGGTTTATTTTCGAAACAACAAACAAGTCACAAATGTTTTCTGTGCAGACATCAACTCAAATATATCTTTTTTTTTCTTTTTTTTTACATGCTATCTCATAATCATTTACTTGTTTTATACTTTTTGGTCTGCATTTCTTTGGTCTAAATGTACAATAAATTTGTTTTTGAAAGTAAAAATATGTCAGGTTTTTTATCTTAGTTTTCTTGTTTGTGTAATCCACATGAGATCTCTGACATAAATAAAGGGTCTTGGAAATAATCATAAGTATGTTTTGGTTATGCATGCTGTCCAATACTCTTGCTAACTTTTTATAAACATTAATAGATGGGATAATAATCAAAATATCCAACAAAATTTATTTTATATTTGTTCTTCCATTAATCTCTTTATCAATGATTTAATAAATATCTGTATACATGGGTGTACCCCAATAATGTTTGTGGTTGCCAACACTGCCTTTATATATATATATATATATATGTTCTACATGCAAGAATAATAAATGTTTATTGTTATTATTATTATTATTATTATTATTATTATTATTATTATTATTATTTATTAGTGACAGCGATAATAAATCTCAAACTAGTCTCATAATTTGCAAAAATATTTGATTTGCTTTAGTTTTTTTTTCCCAGTGACGATCTGTTTACTGTATTTAGATTTCGGCTCATGTAAAGCTAGTTTAAAATATAGTCTATATATAGATATGCTTTCATGTGAAGATAATAAATAAACATAAATTGCAATACTAAACCTTAAAATTTGAAATTTTATGCAATTTTATATTTACCTTAATTAATTATCTTAATGAAGATAATTAAGATTTAAACTTTTTTTTTGTTTGTAATACGCAGTCTATTGTTGTGGTAAGTATTTTTATGTTTTTAAGCCTAAGATAAATTATTTTTGATTATATTAAATCAGTTAATATTTATTAATTTTTGCAATTTATTTTAATATATTGTTATAAAGATAAACACATCTAATTATTAAAAAAGTATGTAGAGATTCTGAAGATGAATTAGTGGAAAGTTGAGTTTTGATTTAGTATATAAGAAAAAAAGAGAAGCATGTGTGGAAATGTAATTAACACAGTATTGGTCCTTATTGATGATGCATATAAACTGATTTTATCACACATACCATAGATATTATACAGGTGCTATGAATGAAATGTTGTCTTGACTAATTTTTAAGTAAGACCATTTTTTGATTAAGTTTTGAAAATTGTTTCTTAAATTTATTATTTAATGTCTTAACTAAATTCTGTGTAGTGATTAATTTGAAGATTAAGAAATTTGTGGATTAAATGTGAAAAGACTCCACCAATTATTTTTTTTTAAACTCTGAACTATCTAATTTATCAATAAAATAATTACAACTAGCTAACCTCTTTTTGCTGATTATTTTATTGGTCGAGTGAGGTAAAAGCCTAAACTTTTAATCGGTCAATTCACAAACTCAAGTGTCAAAATATGGTCAATTCACAAACTCAAGTGTCAAAATATTTTCATCTTTTAATATTATATTCACTTTAGTTTCATTTGTAAAAAGTATATTAATAATTTGTCAGATTATGAAAGTGAATGAAAGTTTTTTCAAAAATAAATTTTTATTTATAATTATAAAAATATTCAATAGTGGCAAATCTGAAATGAACATTACTCACCAACAAAAAAGTTTTGCTGACATCAGATATTTCTTTCCCAATTTTACCTTGTGGAAAAATAAATAATTTTTGCTAAAGTCTTAACTATTTTTCTAACATAATTTTATTTTTAGCATATTTTATCAAAATAATTTATAATTTGTCAAAAAATACTTTTAAAATGGTCTAAAACATTTGTTTATCACTTTTGAAATGAAAGAAAAGAAATCATAATGGTAGAAGTTATTGACAACTGAATTTTTTGGCCTCAACAGCTGAGAGCCAATCAATGCTTAGAACGGACTGCCTCCTTCCTTTGTTAGACCTTCAATGTCAGTTTCATTGATTTTTTACTTTTAAAATAATTCAAGAGAAGTAGCATCTTATGGAACTTTTTTTAACCTTTAAAAATAACGCAAAATCTTAAAGGTGGCATTAAAAATGCCGGAATTAGAGTGACTTGAAGCTGATGTTAAACCATCATGTTTTTAGTCATAACTAGCAAAAAATAGGTTAATACCACTGAAATGCAATTTTTTTTAAAACAATTTGTTTAAAAACTGTTTTTAAATACAAAAATCACATTACTTGAAGATAAATCTTTTTATCATAGCATGAAACATCCACTTAATAAAAATTGTCACAATTATTCTTTCAATGTATTCAACAAAATTAATAAGCTCATTAGAAAGATTTATAATGATTTGAACATTTATAAGGAGATTGATTTTTGATTAATAAATGTAACTGTGTTTGGATCTAGAAAACACCTCAATTTTATATTTATTTATCCCCCTTACTATAAAAGTAATATAATATGAAAACATATTTAAAAAAACAACAACAAATGAATGCATTATGAAGTTAACTATTTATGACATCACCCACATGTTTCATCAAAGAAAGGGATTTTATATGGATCAACTGAGAAAAAAGTTCTGGAGTTGACAATTTATACAACCATTAATTAAGATGTTTTGCTATTTTTTTAAGTTATGAAATGCACATATGTTTTATTTTGATATTTTAATTAAAAAAATCAAATGACATCAGGATAATTAAAAATGAAGTGTATTAAACAACTTTTAGACATGATTTGACATATTTGAATTGTCCTCATTGACATCATATTCCATGCACTTTATGATTACTTTGAGAAAATATCTAGAATGATTAAAATCTTTTGTAATTATTTTCACATGATTATTGTGTAATAATTATTAAAAATCAAAAGTATGCATGATGACACATTTATTTCATATGTATGTTTTATTTTTAAAATAAAAGGTAATAAGTATTACTATAATATTAACAAAGTAAATTCTGATTTCTGATAAATACATATTTTCAAGCTGATCACTAATATATCATCACTAACTGTCTGTTAAAATATATTTCAATATTGTAAAAATATAAAACAAATTTGAAGTTTAGCATAATTTGATTGTTTATCAGATACTAATATTTATTCATTCACATTTTAAACACAAATATAAAAAAGTGTCATTGATTTTATGAAATCATTTTGTTGAATAATATTTTTTTTTGCTTGTTTTTATTACAATCTTACTTTTTCAATCTTTGCAAAGTATAAATATATTTTTTTGAAATCTATTTCCTTTATAATTTTTATCACATCAATTCCAATTAATTATATTTATTACACAGCAATGGTTAAATTCTAAAATTAACTATTGAAAGCTTATAAAACATTCACTAAGGTAAAGAATTAAATCTGTCTTAGTGCCTGAGGATTAATATAAATATAAAAAAACAATTCAAACATATCTTTTACTTCAGAGTTGAATCATTAAATATATCATGGTGTTTATTAATTTTATACAGTTCTATAATTTCAAAAAAATGTTTTCTTTTATATATTGTAAGGGCCCAGAGTAGTACTGCATGCCACAGTATTTAAAAAAAATAAAGAAGTTTGTTGATATTTTTTAATTTTCATTTAACTTGATCTATTGATAATGGAGGTGTTAAAGTATTAAAGTTAACTAGATAACCATGAAAACCTAATATTTTAAAATATTATTTACTATTAATTTTAGCATCATATCATAAATCTGTTGTTGTCAATTTCAAAAAAAATAAATAAATAAGTGAATAAATAAATACATATTGGAAAATAATTAAGTGAATCATAAAAAGATTATTTAAATAAAATCAATATTATTATTAAGTATGACACATTTCAATTTCTGTTATTACAATCACCATAGCAACTCATCCATTATAAAATTAAATGTTTTATATCTCATATATATTTGTTTATAAATCAGTTTATTGGAAAATATTATTAAAAACATATGTAAAAGTATATTAATTAAAATGTATTGACAATATAATCTGAATTCTTTATTATATGGATAAAAATGAAAAATATTATTGAATTTGGAAAACAAGATTTTATTTTCACTGTATCCAATTGTTGTAAATTCTCCATTTCAACTTATTAATTGGAGACAAATTTTCTTAAACAATTTTCTGATATCAATTAGAAAAAAATGAGTGATATTGAACAGTTGTCCTGACAACATTGGTATCATCAAGAGTATGTTACAAATAGAACTGAAATGCTGCAATTTGAGTTCTTCCAATTTTACCATTGCTAAGAAGAGATGCATTTATATTTATCTTTAAAAACTTGTCAAAATTTTATGTTTTTAAGTGATTAATTTCTAAAATTATGGGAGGATGAAGCCAACTATCTCCCCACTCAATTGGGGGCAGCTTGTTAATGAAATTCCAAGGGATGTGGCAAAATGTAAAGCAAAAGAAACCATCAAAATGTGTTGTATGTAGGTCATCTATAAAAAATATTCTGTTGTTAAAATCTAGAATTTCATCTATTTATTTGTGATGAATGCAAACCCAATTATGTGCATATGGATGTCATATTTCAGATCAAGAAATTTCACAAGATTGATTAGCTCAACTTATATGTGTGATGTTAAGCGATTCAAATTTCACTTTTTTAATACTGAAAAAAAAAAAAAGCTAGCATTTATTATTAAATTGGATATAACCAAATTTTGTCAAAGAAAAAAAATTCTCTTTATACATTATTACCCATGAAAAGGGAAAACAAAGTCAGTGATATGTGATTTTGCATTGACTAAGTAACTGTTGTTTTAAAAGCTTGGATACATTAATATGCTTAAAAGAAAATATCAGAATTTAAATGCAAAGTAACTGGATTCAAATCCATGAGAGTTATCATTCATACTTGGCTTCTCTACTTAAAGAAAAATCATCTCTATCCATTGGATCAGAGAGAAGGAACCAGGATGTATGATGGACTAGAGGATAAAAAAGAGAAATGAGACTATTCATTGTGGTATGATTTCTATATGTTTACATTTTTTTTTGCTTAAAAAAAAGAAAGGTGTGCGCATTTTGGTCATATTGCATTTTAAAGCATAGAGTTAAATGACATATACACCAGTTAATTATAGAATTCACACAATAAAAAGATTGGAGAGATTCATTTTTATTTTCATTATTTAAACTCTTACTGATGAAATAGGTTAATACGCCCCAATGTTTTCTAGCATTTAAAATTTTAATATATATACCAGATTTAATTCAGGGATATTTGTATAGAGAAAAGATTTAAATGCAATAATTTTTTTTGTTAGTTTAATTATTTAGAAATTACATGAATGAATAAATAAAGATCAAATTTTATTTGATCACATTTTTTTATCTAATGTCTCAGAAAGACATTTAAAATCGCTCCTCAAGTTTTATATATAATATTATTATCATATTACACACTTTTGAGTTTCATACACACATATATATTATTATTATTATTATTATTATTGATTTTATACAGCAATAGATTATCAATTATTTATATATTAAAGAAACTTAATATTGTATTTTTTTAAACTGGCTACAATTTTAACCTATTGCAACACATCCTATGTTGGTTATGTTATATTTTTTTATTATTACTGTTATAAATTTTATTATAAACCAATAAATTTAGAGTTGATCTAAAATCCAGTGAATCTGTATAATTATTTATTTTGAATGTGCAAGATAATTTTTATGCTTGAAGTTTGATCTAAAATCAAACCCATCTTGGTAAGTGAAATAAATTTATATACAAGGATATTTTCTTATATATTACCATTATTATTAAATCCAATTAGATATAAATGGTATATTTATCATTACCTTGACATATTTGTTTACTTATTTAAGTCAGTATTACTGGTAGAAATAATTTCATTAGTTCAGAGAAGATTATTAATTTGCTATTTTGTCTGGTTACAGAAATCTTAAGAGATTTTATTCTGATAGTTGGAGTGATTTGTCTTAATTACCTTTAAACTTCTTTGAAGTGGCGATCATAAATTTTATTGACTAATATAACTTAATATTATCTTTGGCTTAGATAACTATCAATAATCACCTTATATAGTTTAATTGTTATAAAATCCATCTTTATAATAGATTAACTGAAGATTCAAGTAGATGTATTATATCAGTGATTGTAATTTGGTAAATATCCAATAGAAATCCATGGTATAATTTATATAGTATATGATTCAGTATTGCCACATGCAAGATTAACTAATAGATTTATTGATAATGAATTCTTGTGTTTTATTTTAAAACATAACTTGAGCAATAGTATAAACAAAATATTAATATTATGTTTAGCATTTTATTAAATTAAATATAAAACTGAGTAAAGGTTTATTTTAATTAAACATATTCTTAAAATGTTACTATAATTATTTAGGAACTAGTTTATTTAAATAGAATATCATTAAATTTTATATATTACTATAAACCACATTAGACTAGTAAAAGTATATCAGAATTTAGTGATTTAGAATTTGGTTTCATCCAATAATAAATAAAATATATATCTTAATCATAAATCATTGTTTAGGGTAATGGTATACAATTTCATGGCTTATTGCAATTTTCTTTGGAATAGTGAATAAATTTGGTGATATCTAAAGTAATGATCTTGTTTGTTTGCTTTTGTTTTAAATACTATCTGACTAAATCAGATTTTAATAAAGATTGTTATTAGTATTTTATTATAGTGTGGTGGACAATCTAAATAATTATGTATGGGAAATATTGTTATTGCTTAATGTGACCAATGACTGAGGTAGATAATTTTAACACATTCTAACAGAGTTACTATTTGTTGATGCATGTTTTGCTCTGTTATAAATAATATAAATATTAAAGGCATTTCTTCATGATCGTTTATTTCCATATAGGGTCAGTAATAAGTGATTGTCTCAAAAAACCTATAGGTCAATTTTTGTTTATTTTATGACAAATGTTGACTGAACGAAAATATAAAGAGGTAGTGAGATAGATAAACCATTATTATTGTGACAAAGTCATTACCTGATGTTAGATGATGATGATTATGTACAAGTGGCAATTGTTACAAAATGCCAAATCAACTTTGGGGCTTTTATAAAATGGCATTCCACATTTAGGTTAGATTTATATCGGTATGAATGATATCTCAATTCTGAAATGTACTAAAGTTTTTATATTATCATCCCATATTATAATCAATATTCCATTACAAAATGATGACCAACAATTGGACTATGTTTTATTCAGATTATATTAATCATTTTCCCAGCATCATCATTTTTATCATGTTACAGTATATATTGCCATTTTTTAAAAATTAACAAAAACACTATAAACTTGATATTTATTATTGAAATCTATTGGCATGTTAATCTAGATAAAGGATTTAATTTATTATACAAAATCTATTCCAAATTAGTAACATAATAGAAAACACATTAATAAGTAAAATCATTTGATAAACAAAATATTTAATTTCTTTTGCATCTTACTATAATTTTTAACCTATAATGTTATATGCTGGGTTTTGGTTATTGCCACATAATTAACATTCCTTTTTGAAATAATGTTATCTGTTAACAATGGTTGCTTGGTTTTTCTTCAGTGTTATGATTTTTTAATATTTAATGGTTATGTAAAATATTTGTTACCATGTTTACCAAAAGATGTGCTGAGTAATTGTTTTTTTTTTTAATTTTTTAAAAATATTATCATGGTGGTCACAACAAAATAGATTAATTTGAATTGTGAGCTTATATAAAATTCATTGACAAATCAGTTGGTCGAGAGGTCAGCACAGCTGCCTTACAAGTAGTTGTCCTGAGTTAGCGGATTCGCTTCCCGGCTGATGCTATGACACAGGAAAAAAATCAGTTTTATTTTAAAATCATTCATTTTTTAATTTCCTTTTGTATTCAAATGACTTAGAAAATAATAATTTATTATAATAATTAACTTCATCATAAGAATTCATCAATCCAGGTCTCAAACAGTCCTCTTCCATTTCACAATTCTTCTGTTGAAATCGTCATAACTGGAAAATAAAATAAAATGCTTTACAATTAAACTCATTTCTAATCTATACAATTATAATCTTAAAACATATTCATCAATAAAGCTGCAGAGAACAACTGAATGACAATATAAAAAGTTCTGCAGAATGCCCCCCCCCATTGTTTTTATCATATTAGATTATATTTGTGCACTTAACTGAATCACCAAAAGGTCAGATAAAATTTTTACCAATTAGATTTTTTTTTAAAGAAAAAAAAGACAAACATTTAATCACATCTTGTGGACTGCACTTTATTTTTTTTAAATCTAAATCTAAATATTTTGATAAAAAAACAGCTGCCAGATAAATTATTAAAATTACAGTATTTTATAGTAAACAATACGTAATTTTGAAATTTTAAATATAGAGGGCTCGCATTGGCTATATTTTTAAAAAATAATAAATACATACTGAAGTAGATTTTAAAACTTTAATATATTTAGTCAAGCGTTGGTGGACAAATGGTCAGCACAGCTGCCTTACAAGCAGTTGTCCCGGGTTTGTGGGCTCGCTTCTCAGCCTATGCTTTGACACATAAAAGAAAAAAAAGGTTTAGTATATTTAAGTCTATATATAGATTGCTTAATAGAAAAAGAACGGTAAAGAAAAGAATAAGTAGATTGACAATTTAAATTAAGACAAAAAATTACTAGTTATAAATTTTAATAAATATGCAATTGTTTAGATATACACAATTTATGTAATAAAGATAATTGAAGTAGAAAAGATAGGCTAGATTATATATTTTATTTAGAAAAATGTAAAAATTTCATTAATTACATATTATATACTGATATCAATGTGTAGAAACAATTCTTAAAGGAAAAAAGACAAGCATGAATAATAACAAACAATATTTGAAATCAAGTACTTTTGTTTTTAAATCTCAATATTTTCTTTTAAGTATACAAATATATCCAACCTTTTAAAATAATAGATACTTGGGTGATGCAAAACTGCACATCATAGGCTTTACTTTTTCTTTTATGGTAATAATATATGAAGATAATTCTTTCATTGACAAAATTTAGTTACATCAAATAAATGCTAGCATTTTTTTAAGTTAAAAAAGTGAAATTTCAATTGCTTAATATCCTATAGAAGTTGAATTAATCGATCTTATGAAATTCATTGATCAGAAATATGACATCCATATAGACATCATGGGGTTTGTATTCATCACAAATAGATGAAATCCTAGATTTTAATGATGGAATTTTTATAGCTTATTTGCAATACAATGCATTTTGATAGGTTTTTTTATATTATATTTTGTTGTTCCCTCTGGAATTTTATCAATGAACTGCCCCAATTGAATGGGGAGACAATTCGATTTTATTCCCCCATGGCTTTAGAAATTAATCACTTTAAAAAATAAAATTTAATAAATTTTTAAAAACAAATGTAAAAATGTCCATTTTAAGCAATGATAAAATTATAAGAACTCAAGTATATCTTTGCTGACATCACTGTTGTTAAGGCAACTATTCAATATAACTCAATGATCACTTATTCATATAAGAAAATTGTTTAATAAAATTTGCCTCTGATTAATAAATAAAATGAAGACTGTAAATATTGGATACAATAAAAATAAAAGAAAAAAAATTCATTTTACAATTTCAATATTAATTTTCATTTTTGACCTAAAATAAAAAAATGTATATTACATTTTCAATACCGTTTAATGAATATATATTATTTTACATATATTTTTAATAATAAATTCCAGTAAATTAATTAATAAACAAACATATATGAAACAAAAAACATTTAATTTTGCAATAAGTAATTTGATGGTGAATGTAATAACAAAATTGAAATATGTAATAATTAGTAATAATGACTTTATTCAATTGATCTTTTTATGATTCCCTTAATTATTTTTCTATATTTATTTATCTATCCATTTATTTATATTTTTCCTAAAATTGAATCCAACTAATTTATAATTTGATGCTAATATCAATAATAAATAATATTATTTTACAATATTAGGTTGCTGTGGTTATCTAGTTAATATTTATACTTCAACACCTCCATTATCCATAGATCAAGTGAAATAGAATTAAACAAGATCAACAAATTTCTTTATATATATATATACAATGAAAATCTGGGTAGATACAATATATATATATATATATATTGTATATACCCATATTTATATTGTATATATATATATATAGATATATATATATATATATATATATATCTAACAAAAATTAAAAATATAAACATAGATATAGGTGTGACAAAAATTACAAAGTAAGCTTTTCATAATTGTGTAGTTTCAGTGTTTATTTTTCTGTTAATCTTATATATCATATGTGATAATAAATATATTTTATTAACCAAGCCTATATTAGTTGAATGATTTAAAAGATGCAATCTTAGCTGACTAAGTGGGTTATTTTTGTTCAGTATCTCTATAAATTGAATTCATTATATGTTGAGATGAAATCATTAATAAAATATATGCCATACAATAAAGCAGTATTTAAAATTAAGAGACTGTTTTATCAATTGTCATAAAACTATGCCCATAATAATTATTGAAGAAATATGATATGTTAGAAAAATTTAGAAAATTAAAATGGCAACCATATATTTAAACAAACCACATATTAATAACAAAATATTTTTCAAAGGAAATACATTTATTAACTTTTATATTTATTATTATTGATCAAATAAACCCAGAAAGTTTCTAAACAGTTAATGAGCAAATATGGATTGTTATTTTACTTTATCTATAAAATGAAAGTAATATTGAAACTCAACTGAATTGATGCCATAGTTTATCTTTTGATTTACTTATGAAAAAAAAAAAATTAAACCTGTAAAAATTTTTCTGAATAATTTTTTATAATCATACAATCATTTATATAAATAAATGCATATAATTTAAATTTTATATTGATTTTATTTATATATATTAAAGAAGAAAAGTGCATTTAAAAAGTATGAGACTTATTTTAAAGCTAAATTGATATGATAAAATATATTGAAGTAATATTTATAATATTTTTATCTCAATTTAATAAACAGTTGAAATAAGTTTATGTCTCAGGTTATATTTTATTTCAGAATATTTTGTAATAGAAAAAAAAATTATTATGGATTATAAATATAAAAATGTTAAAATATTATTATACTTTAACATGCAATTTAAAAAAAAAATCATTAAAAAACTAATTTAAACTAAGCAACAATTTTCAATGTAAAGATTTTGAACAAACACATCACATAAATATATGTGAATGGGAGCAATAGACTTAAATGATTTTGGACTGATTGCTTAAATCTATTTTATTTGTAGTATTTTCAATATCATATTTAACATTAACATAAATTAAGCTTATATATTAATATCATACAATTTTATGGAGTATTTATAAAAATAATGGTATTGATGAATTCATGATTTTTAAACAGGATATTGTTTTAAAAAAAGTATATGCAACATAGGAACAATCTATGTTTTTTTTTTTTTTAAAAAAAGACCCAATAAATATTAAGTAGTTTATTTTATCTGTTATAAACAAAATTGCAATACTATGATAATATTGGCTGACTTAACCTTTTAATGGGTAATTAATTTTATTGGCTGAGTGAGGTAAAACTCTAAACTTTTAATTGGTCAATTCACAAACTCAACCATAAATATATATTCATCTTTTAATATTATATTCACTTTATATTCGTTTGTAAAAAGTATATTAATAATTTTTCAGGTTATGAAAGTGAAAAGTTTTTTCAAAAATAAATTTTTATTTATAATTATAAAAATATTTGATAGCGGCAAATCTAAAATGAACGTTAGTAACCAACTAAAAAGTGTTGCTGACTTCAGTGATTTCTTTCTCAATTTTACATTGCAGAAAAGTAAATAATTTTTAATAAAATCTTAACTATTTATCTATAATAATTTTATTTGTAGCATATTTTATCAAAATAATTTATAATATGTCAAAAAATACTTTTAAAATTGGTCTAAAACATTCGTTTATCACCTTTGAAATGAAACAAAAAAAATCATAGTGGTAAAATTATTGAAAAGTTGTTGTCTTTGTCCTTGATGGTTAACAGCCAATCAGCATCAAGAACGGACTGCCCTCTTCCATTGTTAACTTAAATTTTGAATATTATTGATTTTTTACTTGTAAAATAATTCAGAATAGGGCAGCATCTTACAAAATTTTTTTAACCTTTAAAAAGAGTGTAAAATCTAAATGGTAGTGTTAAAAATTGATGGAATTTGAACAACTTAAAGCCAGCTCAACTAAGATTGGAGAACCCTGTGAATAGGTTAATTAATATTACTATAATGGTCAACTATCCAATACAATTTATTTGTTCATAATGCTGTTATAAATACATAAATAAATAATCAATCAAAATAATATTGAGTAAAACAATTATTAGTAGTTGTTTATTTCTATTTTATTTATAGTTGTTTATTTCTATCTTATTTTGATTGATGATTTATTTATTGAATATTAACAAAATGATGTTTTCTTACAAAGTGTTTTATTTTTTTCATTATTTTTTTTCCTGGTGAGAATTTCTGCAAGCTTTACACTGTATTACATGTATTTTCCTATATATATTATAATATAAAATTTTATTTTGAAAAAATTCCCTAGATGATAAGAAAATCAAATTTTTTTCCAAAATAATAGAATATAGTTCCTCTCTAACAAGTACCACTATTGTATTATGCCAGGTTTTTGACATCATCACTTTTATGACATTGTTTAAAGAAAATAGTTTGAATAATAAAAAAACATGTTTATTTGTGAATTTATTACAATTATAGATATTTTTTAAATAACAATTTATACAATATTCCATAAAAATTACAGATATAAATTATTAAAAGCTTATTTTGAATGGAAATACTTTATTTTCATAATTAGAATGTTATATTGGTGGACAATGCAATTATGCTCTAAAGGTAGAAGCTTAGTTTTCTATGTAAGCAATCTAATTATAATAATGAATATGAAAGTATCACAATTTTGCTCTAAATATTGCAAAATTTTAAACTTTTAACGCATATTTCATTAGATATAAGAGAAATAAATAAATATTTAATCAGATTTTTTTTTAAAAAAGTCAAATAATGAAGATTTTGTTGATTTTGTAAAATGAAAATAATCTTTCTAGAAATGATGATGTATAAAGCTTTTTGTTTTGATTATGATCTTATTTTTTAAGTATTTACAGAAAGAAAATGTGAATATTTAAAATTTATTTCAGTAGTAAACAAAAATAGCTATCAAATGAAGTCAAATTTATTATTTTCTGATAAGTAATAGTGGTTTAATCTTAAATTTTATGTTGAACATCAGAACAAAGAAAAACAATAAAATGTTAAAGGAACATCAGAGATTTAAGTGAGTACATAAGCGAAGATGATTAGAATTAGATGAACATTGACTACTAGATAATTAAGACAGCTTTAATGATAAAAAATATTTATATGTAATATAATCTAAAAATTTTATGATCCAAATAATAAGATGTTAAAGCTTTCATAGCAGTGTATTTTTATAAAAAAACAAATTTTACAGACCTACAAATAAGAATATTACTTGATATTTGTTTTTCAAATATTAATGTGTTAAACACATGTTCATGGTTGAAGTTATCAAGAT
This sequence comes from Epiperipatus broadwayi, assembly GCA_028023455.1. Taxonomy (NCBI): domain Eukaryota; kingdom Metazoa; phylum Onychophora; class Udeonychophora; order Euonychophora; family Peripatidae; genus Epiperipatus; species Epiperipatus broadwayi. Next base: position 57,286 of record JAQFVV010007526.1, on the reverse strand, counting down.
TTGTAATAAAAAATATTATTGTCAATGACATTTATTTTTATCTATACAAATTAGTGACATGTAACAGAAAATTGTTAATAAAGTATGATTATAATTACTTTGTACTTGACAAATAACAAGTTAAATTAATATGTATTAAAAGTGTTTATTTAAGTCCACTTTAATCAGCATATATTTGTAAAGTTTATGGAAATTGTATGTATATAGACACTTATGAAAATTTAATATTTTTTTCATTAACATGTGGAAGATACAGCATATTATAAAAATATGCCTATTATTAAGCCTATACTTTAATTTGTAAATCTAAAAAATGTTTTTGTTCATTATAAACTTTACACAAAACCATTTATTTATTATTTATTTGTCTATATTTTATTCATGTAGAAATTAATTAAATAAGTGATATATATATAATAAAATGTCCGTTAATTAAAAACAAAATTGTAATTATAATTGAAATAATAAATTTAATGGATTTAAGAAATTTTTGTAATAGTTTGTAAACTGTTAAATTTATTATTTTAATTATAATATATATATACTCAAGCTGGCAGAATATGCTGTTATCTGGGTATAGCAAAGGATATTACTCTTCAATTTTATTCAGGCATTTTAAAAATTTTTGTAATTTTATTCTCTCTCTCTCCATATATATATATATATATATATATATATATATATATATATATATATATATATATATATATATATATATATATATATATATATATATATATAACTTCAGAATGTTTATTATTAAATAATTCCAAATTATAAATAAATTTAGAAACTTTCTATACGTTAAATAGAAATAAAAGTAAAAATTAATTAAAAAATCTAAAGACAAATATGAAAAATTAGAAGCAAAATAAAAAGAGGTATGAGCTTAAAATTTGACTTTAAGGGAGGTGGCTAAAATTGAATAGTAATCCATATGATGAATAAAAAACTGCAAGAATCTGAACAGGGATGTCAGGTATTTCAAAGAAAAGTTATGGAAGAGTTTAATATGTTTAAGATAGGAATGGAATATTCATTCTAAACATTGTGCAAGGATTGGGATGTAAAATTGAAAAATGTTAAAGTTTAAAGAGTCAAAATAATTAAATCCATGTAAGAATATTGCTTACAAATTACTAATGAAATAAAACATAAGAAATTAGAAGAAATATATAAAAGGATGTCAATGATTAATGAAAAGATAGAAGAGTTAAGTATAACAATAGAAACTAGAAATAAGCATGTGGATATATTAGACAAATGAGTAGGAAAACTCAATGTTTAAATCTACAAAGTAAAATATGGTAGATATAGTAATCATGAGTCAGATTGGATAATGAATCAGAATTGTGAAAGCATTTTATGATCCATGGAGGTTAATCTAGGACAAAAAAGACTAGGAATTGGAGCCATAAGTGCTGAATTAACAACAAATCTGGAAAAGTCAGGATCTCATTTAAATAATGAATCAAATAAAATGAGAATGAATAGAAAGGAATGTCAAGGTGAATTAAAGTTTTAGGTAAACAATTACAGCATGAGTTATTAGAAATTCACAAAGAGGTAAAAGATAGAGCTATGAAATATGAAGAAATACCAACTAATAGTAGAACTAAATTAAAAAAATTAATTAAGCTTCCTTAGACTTATACTTCAACATATCAAAAGAACAGAGACCATTCACCATTATAAGTGATGAAAATGGAATTAAGATCAGAATTTTATAGCTTAATCATCCCAAAATCAAAAATAGCATAAATTATCTGGAGATGCAAGTTAATAAAATTAACAATAACTAACTAAACAAAAAATATTTAAACTATAATGACTTTTTAAATCTAAGAGACAACTTTTAATCTTCAACTAATGAATAAACATGACTACATGTACTTGGACTTTAGATAACACAATTACCTATCAAAAGCAAATATCAAACAAATGCAAAAAATTCTACCTCTTTAATTATTTCATTAATGTAGTTATGAAAACCCCACCCAGATAAAATCAAAAAAGAAAATAAGTCATATAGTTAAAAAATTAACATCAAGAACCCGTAACTATAGTTATGTAATATATTTAGGATGAGGATTATTAAATAAATTAAAAAACAATTATGTTGATCCAAACCTGTTTCATCACCTTCATCTAAAAATATTACAAATAGTCAATAAGGATAAAATTTGAAAGCATGATGCTTATGTTAATAATTCTCAATAAGTTAAAAATTCAAGAATACAAGTTAAAAATCTTACTTACAAAGAAAACATCCTAAAATTAAGTAGCTCCTGTGCACATGTCATTATTATGATTTAGTAATTAATGAAATCTTAATAAAATCCTAGATGTAACTCATTAAGCTATCTAGAAAATACAAACAATAGAGAGAGATTTGTTTGGAATAAAAGAAGTATAAACCTAGGAAATAAATAGGGCTAAGAATCTTACTAAAATGAAAATTAAATAGAAAGACTAAAGCATAATATTAATTGTAGTAAACATTTTTCCTATATGAAGGGTTATATAACAAATATGCCCAGTCTTGCGCCAATATTTTACTATTCAAATTAAAAAAATATTTATGTTCATTACCTACTTTATGTAGAATAATATATTTGTTATCTACTTATCTATATTTTATTTCACATATGGATTAATCATATAAGTTATATATTTTTATTCACTTCTAAAGATTTATTCCCAAAGCATCCCAAATTATAAATAAATGCTTAAAAAAGAAGCTTGCTATAATTTAGCCTTTAATTAATACAAGTTAAATTATAATAGTTGTGTATGTGAATTTGATTAAAATTATTAATTAAGACTTAATTTTTGAAAGCCCATTATATTTAATTTTTATAAAAATCAAATGATTTATATTTTTATTAATCTCCAGAAATACTAAAACACTAACTTTAAATGTGTAAACAGCTATATCAAAATTTATGTAAAAACATGACAAGATAACCTATTTTAGAACTCCTATAACAATAGTATATGAAACGATGAGACAAAAATGATATCAAATAAGAATAATAGAAAATCAAAATTACTTATTTGCAACTTGAATCAGCAGCTGTTAACATCAGGAATACTTTCTTTAACAATTTATATTCTGCATTTGAATAATAGGATGCACTACTAAAAGTTAATTAGAAAAGGGTCAAATATCTTGACCTTTCCGATTTCTGTCTATAAATCTGATGATCATGGTTTTTCATGCATTTAGAAGTTTGAGCATAATCATTTTAAAAGAATCCTATTTATCAACTGTATTTCAAAATTTTAACAATGAATTATATTTCCTGAAGTCCATTCTTAAGAAATTGTGAGGTAGAAAATTTATTCCATTATTAAATAAACTATTTTATAGTTGCTATACGAGAATTCCTTGAGAAAAGTTGTTAATGACATCAATGGACCAAATGGAAATTTCTAGAAAATTGCATTAACCTATGAACTATAAAAACAATCGACATGCATGAAGAAATAACTGCCTTGAACCAATTTGTTTGCTATTTGTGTCAAGGTTTATTAATAACAGGATCTTGAATAAATAATCTTTATGCAAGAACTTTAAATAAATGAAAGTTCTGAAGAAATAATAAAATTTAACTTTTTTTTTTTTTTTGCATGCATAATTTTTCTTTGTTTTAGGGCTTTCAAAGATAATATATTTACTGGCTGGGTAAAATAACTTCAATAATATTATTTTTATTGATACATCCACATGCACATACAATATAATGCATGAGTATATGAATGAGTAGATAACTATCACATATTATATTATTCATGTTTCATTCACTCAAAGATTTTATTTTGAATTCTATAAAAAGCTTTTGTGTAGCAACATTTATTTGTAAAGATATTTGTTACAACTGAATGCCATGAAAAGTTGAGTTGTTAAATTATGAATGGCATTTGTTTATTATTGTTTATCAGTGATGTAACTAAAAGTTGGATGGTTTTTTATTTTATAAGTTTGTAATAAGTTATTTTATACATTCACTCATATCACATCAATTTACAATCACATTAATTAAACAGGCAAAACTATCTATACATATTGCCACTCAGTGCAATCCAGAGTAATCAATATGTATAGAGTTTTGTCATTTTAATAACAGTTATAAGCAAGCATAGGAAATGGTGATCATGTGATGTTTATTGGCTTAAAACCAATCCTGCCTAATAGAATAGTGGTGGCTATGGTTATTAAAAATGAAAGTCACCAAAATGTATAGGTGCTGAACTGAGTTCAGACCTATATGACCATATAAGCTAATGAGCTTGGATTGAAAATATTACACTGTTTTCAATTTAAGACTCATAGTTTTGTAGTTAAGTAGAGATAAAAGGTGGCTGCTGGAGGAGTGCATTAGATCCTAAGATCTATGTGTAGTGCTCTCAGATCCAAGGTTCCTCACTGATGAAGGCCACAAGCCAGAAACTAGTCTGGGGATATTGAATGAGTAGGCACTAGATGGGGATTTTATGCACAAGCCTTCTGGCATCCATTGATTACTCTGGCTTGCACTGAGTGGCAATACTATAGAGAGTTTTGCCTGTTTTAATAATAGTTATAAGCAATCATAGGAAATGGTGATCATGTGATGTTTAGTCACATTAATATTACTGTTATTATCAAGTCTCTAAGATCATTATTTATTTTAATTTTAAGTATATTTGGAGTTAATAAAATATTTTTTAACTTTAAATACACATTACTACAAAACCTTGTTTTCGATTAACATTTATAAATAATTTTACAAATTCTATAAACAGTAGTTTTATTCAATTAAATTTAGATAGAATATCAAGAGCGTCTCAATACGTCAGTGTATATTACTATAAATTTGCACCTGAAGTTAAAGAATGTTCCTTTACTTATCCAAACTATTACAATATATATATATATATATATATATATATATATATATATATATATATGCATTATATACTTTCATATTTCAAAAATAATTGCTAATTTATATATTTTTTAAATGATAAATTCTACAGAAAGAAATCAGAATAAAATAATATTTAAATAAATTAAATTAGAAAGATCAAATAAAATTAAGCTTTTTTACAATATTTGATCAAGATGATCAATTCTCATAAATACAGAACAATAAAAATGAGATGTCTAGATTAATTAAATATTCTGTCAAAGTTAGTTATTATTTATATATTGGAATAATAAAGACATAGTAAGTTTGCAAATTGAATATTTTTATTAATTGTTTGATATTATTATTTAATGTGTTATTTTGTTTTGCATTAACAATGTTTTATTATATTAATTTTAAAATATGATTTTTTCCTTACAGTACAGACTTTTTCATACCTGCCCTTATATATGTAATATATAGAAGGTTTGATCTCAGACTTTCACATGATCCTCAACCATCCATGTGTGTGATCAAGTGTATCAGCAGTATGAGATAGCATGGATGGTTGAGGGTCATGTGAAAGTCTCACTTCAAATCCCCTATATGTTAATTTTAAGTGATTTTATATAAATCTACATATTCAGAATGAGATCAGCAAGATATAATAATGAAAAAGTTCATATTCTACACTGATTATGATGAGTTTATCATTTAAACTATGCCTTTTAATAAGAATATTAAGTTAAAAAGTAGTGAAGGAAAACTGATAAATATTGGTGATGTGTTTTGAACTGTGGAGAACTTTATTTATGAGCCTAAATTTTTATCATATGCAAGAAAGTGATTTATTTTTAGTTAGATAATCATGGTAATTCAGATTATATGATAGTCTTATCATCTTTGATGTAATGGGAAAAGGTGTAAACTAAAGCAAAGGTGATTCTTGTTACATAAACACATAAAGTTCTCAAAGTACATATTATTACATAATGGTATAATTATAAATTTATTTAAATGCATATTGATTATGTAAGTAATATTTACTAAGGCTGTAAACTTCAAGAATATGCACATGAAAATGTGAAAGTAGGGACCTCTAATAGTTTTAACCACAAGCTTACGCTTTGGAAGAAAAGAGAGGAATAATAAATATGGTTTATTATTATAACATAATAAATCCAGATAAGTCTATTTAACAAAATATTTAATGAATACTCTTAAGTAGAAATAGTAATATTATATCTCAATGGCAAAAAAATAACCAGTTTCTTATTAGAATTTAATGTATAATAAAATTTGTCATTAAATAGATTATGAAATAATGACATTTGTTCATTTCAAATGATTTGGATATTAAGAAAATGATACTAGAACATGTAAATTTAAAACCATATGTTATAAGAGCATAAAGTCAGATGAATATATGTGTAAAAACATAAAATGATCAGGTGACTTTTCATGCAAAAATTTTTTGTTTGTAGTATTTGAATATTATTAAATAAAACATTTTAATAAAAATACCCTACATTTAAAGTTTATCTAATATTAAGATTATTAATCCACATAATGTCACCTACCCCATTCTTCTCTTTTGATATCTTCAAAAAATAATAATTGAAACTTCATATTCAATTTGTTAGACTTTTGTGTAACCAAATAATTTTTAAAAACAATGCAATGAAAATGTTCCATATTGTTGATGTATTAACAAAATCAAGAAAAGAACTAAATTTCAAAAGAAAAAAGGAAACTATATGTATTATTATAAAATTGTGTTTCATGATATATCATAAATCCTTATATTACTCATAAAATATTTACATAAGTTCTACAGTCTTTTTTCTCCCATTTTTAGTCATTAAAAATTGGCTATGTTTATTACTGCAAGGCAAAACATGATTTTACAAAACTTATCTTGCATGCACTCACATTCTCTGCAAATCATTAGTCTTAATAACACTCAGTTGCACCGTAAATTGTGAAATCATATTCATTTTATGAATGTTAAACAAATAGGATTTAGCAATCCACATGCATTCTTTTTAACAATATTTTCCTAAAATAATTCAACTCTAATCACCTCAAAATTATTATCATGATGTATAATACCATGATAAATGATGACCTTTGAATATCTGACAAATCATGTGACTTGTTATGCTGGAATTAGTCATTTTTTACATAACCAACAAAACCTTTCTTATTTAACATTAATGTACTATATAAAAAATTATAAATTTTATACTGTACTTGATATATACATAATAAATAAAAATTACAATGCTAAATATTTTGTGTAATGTTTGTCTATACATAATTGAAGAGCTCTCTAGTTATGGCAGATAAAAAAGTGTCTTTTAATCTGTTGTAGTTGTAGGGTACTTCAATTGTATATGAACAGTTGTAAGAGTTAACCTCAAAACATATATATCACTGATTTTTTAACATTTTAATATGTCTTAACATACATTTGTATTTTTAAATTTAATAAAGTTTTACCTTAATAATATTTGTACTAAATCAAAGTTTTAATACTGATGTGATTTGGTGCATTAGTAAATGACAAACTCATGGTCCTTACTATTCCCCCAAACATAATTGTTTGTGGATTCATTGTTTAAAAACTGATCCAGAATGCCTTTTCATTAATATTTAAAAACATTATCAATGTTATGATTTTTTTTATATTTCTTATGCTATAAATATTATTTTCTTTTCAATTTTCTGGATTAATAGGAGATTAATTTTAGATAATATATGTATAAAATTGCCAGCCTTTTTAAGAAAGTATCACAATATCTTCTCAGATTACTCTTAACATATACTTCCAAGAGTAGTTTCCTAGATTTATTTACTATAAACTTAAGTTAATATCTCTGAAGCAAAATGAAAAAGTTGCTTTAATTATAATGAATGCCATACAGAATTGAAGATTATTAAACTTTTAAATTGATGTTATTATTACTTATCAAGGATATCATAATAAAAATAATAAAATTAACGGTAATAAACTGTTATAAGCAGTCTTTAAATCTGCAGAAGTACTTTCGGTTAATTTCTTAAACCTGCCTCAACTGCCATTAAATATATATATGGCAACAATACTAAAAAAATAACTTTATATTTACAATAATAAAAATTTAAATAATTTACTTCCTTATCATTAATTTTTAACTATAAGCATTCCAGCTTATAAAGTATTTAAATGTTGATATTTTTTCCTTCTTGTTAAACAATTAATTTTCAAATGAACTTTATCTTTGCACTTTTTATGGTCCAGTGTGTTTTCATTTCTGATTAAAAATATTATGTTTATTTATTCTTAATCTCAAGATAATGAAACTAGGTACTGTTTAATTATTTTGCAAAGTCTATATAGATTTGATAATTTAATTAATATTCAAAAAATACCTCTCAGTATATATTACAATAAAACAAATTATATTTAAAAATTCATTATATATGATTTAATTTAATTTAATTATCTATTTTATCTAAAGGCAAAGCGATATCTTTATTAAGTTTTATATTTTTAATGTATTATTAAACAATATGAGAAATGTAAAAAAATATTTTATTACATACATATATATTTAAAGATAGCTGGTATAGAAAGCATTAATTGACCAATAAAATTTCTATTGAAACTAGAGAATTTATGAAGAAAAGAAGAAATATGAAGATATAAAAAATGATGCATTAAAAAGAATTGAATATCTTGAATTTTGTACAATGGTGCGGAAAAGAGTTGAAAATGATATAAGAAAGTATAACTGTGAACTAGCAAGAAAAGCTGTAGAAGAGAGTAAAAGTCTCAAGAGTGTAAAACAATATTTTGGTATTGATAGGAAATTTATATTTGGCAATAAGAAAAAAAGATGGAAGTATTACTAAAAAGTGAGATGATATCATGAAATGGGTAGAAGACTTTTATCAATAATTATATAATAATAAAGAACAAGTATCTCCTATATATTGCACAGAAGTTTAAATAAAGAAGTGAGACATGCAATTAAATGTATGAAGAAAGGAAAGGTTCCAGGTAATGATGGAATTATAATTGATATGTTAAAGGAAGCAGGTGAAGAAATATAATAAATTTTAGCAAAGTTATATATCAAATGTCTAAATGATAAAGATGTACCAGATGATTGGAAGAATGCAGTATTAATATTATTATTTTAAAAAGGTGATAAAGAAGATATTAGAAATTACAGACCTATCAATCTTTTATCAGTTTTATATAAAATTTTTACCAAGATAATTACACTCATTTACAGAGAACATTGGATTTCCACCAACCAAAAGAACAAGCTGGATTTAAAAGTGGTTTTAGTACAGTAGATCATATCCAGGTATTAAGAGAAGTTATGGAAATAACAAATGAATATGAATGAGTTGCCATTATGTTTTGGATTTGTAGATTATGAAAAGGCATTTGATTCTATAAACATTTCCTCAATGATTAAAGCATTGGATCATCAAGGTATAGATCCAGGATATTGTCATATTTTAAAGAATATTTATAAAAATGCAACAGCAACAATTAGATTACATAAGAATACTGGAAAATTCAACATTGAGAAGGGTGTAAGACAGGGTGACTCCATATATCCAAAACTTTTTACAGCAGTGCTGCAAAAAATATTTTGTGGATTAAAATGGGAGGCTAAAGGAGTGAAAGTAAATGGAGATTATTTAAGTCATTTAGATTTTGCAGATGATGTAGTTGTTTTTGCAAATAATGCTTTAGAACTGCAGGAAATGTTGCAGGAGTTATCAGATGAAAGTAGAAAAGTAGAACTAAAAATAAATGTTAAAAAGACTAAAGTAATGTTTAATGGATTTCTTCAAAATATGAAAATAAAGATTGATTATGATGAGTTAGAAGAAGTTAACAGTTACAAATACCTTAATCAGATTATTAATACAAATGAAAACATAATGGATGAAATTAATCATAGAATTAAACTTGGTTGGGGTGCTTTTGGTAGAAGTAACTTGATACTAAAAGGAAATTTCCCTTTGTGTTTGAAAAGAAAGGTTTTTAATAAATGTGTTTTACAAGTTCTTACTTATAGATCTGAGACTTGGACCCTTAATAGAAGAGAAATACAATGATTTCAGACCACTCAAAGAAGTATGCAGAGATGCATGTTGGGAGTAACAAGAAGAGATCAAAAATGTAATATATGGGTAAAAGAACACAAGGATATTACTGACCTCATTGAAAAAATTAAAAGACTGTAGCAGAGTTGGCTGGACATATTGCTAGAAGAGATGATAATGGATGGATAATTGAAATCTTAAACTGGATTCCAAAAGATTGTAAAAGACCAAGAAAGAGACCACATGTGAGATGGATGGATGAAATAAAAAAGTGTGCATCAGTGATGTGGAGAAAAGAAGCTAAAGATCGGAGAAGATGGATTGATCTTGGAAACACCTTCATCCTGCAGTGAATTGATAATGGTTGATGATGATAATTTAATCAGTTTCATTCAAATAGCAAACTATTAACCAAGTAAAGCAAAAAAGTATGTGATTTAATGTTCTATATGCATACACATGTAGATATGAGTTTTTAGGCAATACAAAAATTGTTACAAGTGCTAATGTGAGATTATTACTTTTTATATTTTATTTTTAAAACATTCAATGATAAAAATAATCATACAGTAATGTTTTCTGATGTCTAAAACTATATATCATAAAATAAGGAAGCTACTTTTATTATTAGTACAATACAATGTCAATTGATACAGAAGTAGAAAAAACTTTGTTTTATCATTACAAAATTTTTTTATTTGTAATCTTTATAAAACAGATATTTCAGACTAATGATTTTTCCAGATTAAATGAACAGTTGGTAATAGCTCCATTATATACATTTCCTCATTTATAATTTATAAACGTTCAGTGTTTTTAAAGCACTGATGAACAGCTAAAAATTTCAATAAATATTAAATAACTATTAGTTTTAATACCCATATTTTTAGAAAACGTATTTACAAAAACATTATGTTAAATTTATATTTAATAACTAAACAAAACAATTTATACTATATGCTTATTTTTATATTTATCCAGAATCTTTACAAATCAATAATCAAGATAATTAAATAATATTTAGTGTTCAGTAACGTAACTATTATTTAAAGTAACTATTATTTTAAACAATTTAACAAACATTTTTATATTATGACAATCAACAAAATAAAAATTAAAAAAAGAGAAAGGAAAAATACTAATTGACAAAGATTTATTTCCATTTTTTAAATCTAAATACTGAAATTAATTTAACTTTATGGGTCTATTGATTGTAAACAATCCATTGAATTAATCAGCCAAGAACTAACAGTTAAGAACTTCTTACCTATGCGTTTAGCATTCATCATCGATTTCTTAAAATGGCTAGATGCGAATATAATCACTATATTTGGAAATAAATGGTTTTGCATGCATAAAGGTTGGCCTATGGGCCTGCCACTCAGCAGCATAATTTCCAGTATTGTTCACAACCATTTCAAACAGAGAATCTTGCCTACACAATTAAGGCCACACCTGATATCATATATACATGCTATGTTGATGACATTTATTGCTGCAACAAAAATATTATACTTGACATACAAAATAACCTGCGGAACTTCACCAATTTTAATCTCACAGTAGTTTGGCAAAACCCACAACAGGAAGTTAAATACTTGGATATTTGCATTAGTAGAGATACACATAAGCTGTATTACTGAATGGTAGTAAAACCTGTGAAAGTTAGAAGCATAATTCTTCCTGACTCCTAAAACCCCAAACTCACAAACTTGCAGCCCTCTCAGCATTTCTCTTCAGGAACCACTCCTTATGCAAATACAAAGCTGACATGAGAGACAAACTAACCCACTATATAGATGATCTCATCCATACAGAACACAAACAGGCAGTCATCAACAAAAAAGTTAATCAATTTTTCTATAAAATAAATCATCAACAACAGAAAATAAACAAACCACAAATCCTTATTCCACACATCCACTCAATATCTAAACAAATAATCAATAAACTTTCCAATGAATTCAAAATTGCTTTTCATTCATCCCTCTCCACCAATAGATTAATTAATATTATTAAGGACAGACTAACACTCTAATTGACTCCTCACATCATGTACAAAATCACCTGCCCCCAAAATAATTGTCACAACATTTATTATGGTGAAACCAAGGCAAATATTGCAACCATATTACCCCAGATCAAATACTTATTTAATAAAACCAAAACCGAGACACTGGGTAATTCAATATTCACTGAACCTGCTAAAACTATTGGCCATGTTTTTCAAGTATCAGCAGCAAGTATTGTTTGTATGGAGAAAAATGATGCAAAATGGATGATTAAAGAAACTTTCTACATAGCAAGTAATCCTGCAGCAATCAACAGAAAAGAAGCTTGCTTCTTCATATCAAAAAAATGGACATTGTTAATGATGCACTCAGATTTACATACATTTGCATATCATATGCATTATACATATTTTCTCATTACATGCTGAGTTATAGATATGGGAGTACATATCTCCCAAAGCACTTAGCTTAATATACAATTAAATTTAAAGCTTCATTGTGTGTGTACTATGCACTTATAGATTTGTTTACTTTTGTTGTTTTTTAAGGGATATTCATTAATAAATGATATCAAAGGTACATTAGTACTTACTTAAATTTTTAACCATTTTCTCTTTATCATTATATTTACAGGTATATATTATAGTGACATTATTAACCGCTATAAAATTCTTGAATCCATATCACTTTATAACCCAAGGATACCATAATACTAGGTAGAATTTATACTTTAGAAAGTTTTTTTTTAATTAAATCTAGACATAATCATGTGGGAAACTTTAAATTTATTAGTATGGTCAATTGTCCTATTATGTTTTTTATTTTATTTTATTAATTTGTCAAGTTGATCTACAAATGAAAAAAAAAATAGTATAAATAGTTTATTACAGGTTTGTTTTCCCTAAAATTGCAAAGAATGTGTATGTAAACTTCATTGTACATTTTTGTTTGATATACTTATTAAAAAAACATTAATCAATGTTTAAAATGTATAATTAATTTTAATATTAACTTATAATATTAACTATGTAACTAAATACTAGGTTTTCATTGTTATTATTATATAAATAAAATCAAACTTAGATGTTTTATTTTCAAAGTAATTTATTATTAAGTATTAAACATTACATTGCATTGTTATATTGAGAATACATAATTTTATATCCATATCAAATAAGCATGTTATTAAAGTTCTTATATTAATTATATATTCTTAGATTGTTAATGCATTGTTCAACAGGTCCATGAATACTTTCAGATGCAGATTCATTAATAATATGAGTGATATTCATATAGTGTTAATGCTAATGAGATTTCATCATACCTTGCATGTTTTTGAATATAGATGTAAAAGGATCCATATGACATTTATATATGAATTCAGGGAAAAAAGTTTAATTTTTTTTCTTTAATGAATTGAAGTTTATTCCAGAAGGTATTTGAATGCCTTTTTGTTTTATTATTGTATAAAAAGATACATCTACTACACAATACTGCAAAATGAAATAAGATTCTGGCATAAATATTAGCATATACCATTGTCTATAAAGCATTGTAATAAATACTACATTTTGGATTTTTAAATAATAGAGGAATTGTTTTACCAATATTGTCAAAGTATGGTCATTCAGTGAATATGTGATGCTGCTTTTATCTTTATGGCAAAAGTTGCAATGTTCATCCATACTCTTGCAATTTCTTTTATAACTATAGAAGTAAACAGAAAGCAATTCTTCTAGCTAAATTCTAATAAGAAAGTCTAAATATTTAGATTCAAAAAACCAATACTTAAATTTATTGATAAGTTGATGTTATTTAGGCATAATGTTGAAGTTATAGTCAATTCAGAAAAATCACTATAAGACTATTTATAAATCAAGTATTAAAACTTTATAGAAAACAGTGGAAGAACAAGTTTGAAGATGGACTAGAGAGAAAGAATGAGCTCTTTCCCCAGAATTTTAGCAAATTGAGGTCTATCTGTAGGGTTACATTTTCTTCATACTCCTAAACTTAAAATATTGAAAAATGATATATAAGATTGTTGGTCAATTGAGTCCTAAATGTGTGTACTCTGTAAGGACCTAAATCATTTATGGTAGGAGAATCTTGAAATTGTTTAAGTGAAATGTCATCAATACACTGCCCCAAAATGGATATTTAACATTGAATCCATAACATGAATTATATATTTGGTACAGATAATTAATAATGGGAGAGAAGTACATGATTCTGATCAAGATAATTAAATTAAAAAGGAGATAAGAGTGTAATTTAATAAATTTCTCAATTTTATCAACATGTTATTTTTTATCTTGCTTCACAAAAAAATGAATAGTTTAGGTGAAAGGGAAAAACAAAAAAGGGATTGCATCAGTTATGAAGTATTGCTTGAACAAGTATAGGATCTGCTGATACCAATCCAATTTTTTCCACTAAATATTTCCTTAGAGTTTCACATGATTTGTATAGATTTTAGTGTAGATATTCTCTTCTCATTGATGGATATAGATTATACAATTTTTGTGAATCTCATCTCTTAGACTCATGAGCCTTGTAGGAAATGAGGTGGTCTTGGTGGTGTGGTTACATGTAATAACAATATTTTTAAATGCAATCCATGTTTGTATTAAATCAAGCATTACTTAATTGAGTTTGAATAGTTCAGTGTAAAGAAAAGAAATGTGGTAGTACAGTTAGGCAGTAATATACAGGTAATTTTTCCAGTATTGAAATTTATTTTTGGGAGAGACCAAAATAAAGGGTGATCATCAATTCTTAGTTATCAAAAAGGATGAAATTTTAAAAGAGAATGGTAATGTGATGCAGCAATGAAGATTAAAAGTATAGATATATGAATGATTTTTATCTATCATTGTAAAATGATATCACCACTTATTAGAGAAAAGTTGAATATATTTCAAGAATAATGTAGCATGAGGTGAGAAAACAGACACAGTTTAGGATTAGTATTAGTTTATGTATTGTTTGTGGACCAGGTGAGATGTAGACATTAACTATATTCAGAACTTTGAAAGGTTTTGCAATATGATGAATATAATATTAAAAGGTAAAAAATATTTTTAATGCTGTAATAGGAAATATACTGGATATAGAGCTACTAAAGCCAATCAAAAATAAAAAGGAAAATCTGGAAAAGTTTGAGAATTTTATGTTATGAAGATGGTTGGATGGGTCTATCTATGATCCAATGCATTAAATATCTTTGTTTCTGTTAAAGTAAGTAGAAAGTGAGATTTATTGTGGTAGTTTAGATTCTTAACATTAAATGCACCAAGCCTAAAAAACATAAAGAATAATATAAAGTTAGTATATACCAAATATTGGTATACACCAAAGTAAAAACCTTATTAGGTATTTTAAATGTAAGTTTTATTTTTGATTTATTATAACTCAAAAGTCATCAGCTCATGATGTTTGGTTGTAACATCATGGTTGGAGTATATGTTAGGCATACTATATCTACACTGGCAGCTTGGTCATCTTCAGATGAGAGATCAAGATCAGATTCTTATGTAATATTGGGCATGGTTTTAATCTTCTTATTTAGATCAGTAGTTCTTCATCTTCAATACTGTATTATTTATATTCTTTCATACCTGTTTCTTACATGCTAGAAAACCTGGATTTTATTTGAGGATAGTATCATCAATACTAGACTAGATATCACTGAGATGGCATAAATGAAATTATAGAAGTTTATATCTAAACTATTATGACATCTAGATTGTTCACATTATAAATTATTTCTAACTAATCATTAACATTAATATTTGGTGTTGTTTTTATCTTGAAATTTGTTTTCTTATATTAATTATATTTATAAATAGTTTTTATTGCATAATCAATATTTTATGTGCATAAAATATAATTGATGATTATCAGGAATAACGTAATATTATTTTTGTGTATTCTATGTTGATTGTTCTAGAGCATGATGAATGCATGACTCATTACCATTATGTTTTAAAAAAAACTGTTTTGATCAAATGTTTTTTTATTATTAAAAAAAGAAACAAGAATTTATAAGGTCAGCCATCTCTCGTCTTATATTCTGGGAAAGGAGGGGAACAAAAGTTTTATAAGAGTGAGAAAGTGTTTATTACAGACTTATGTGTAGTATTTTAATATCATTATCATTTTCAACTATTCTTGATCAATTTCAGGATGAATCCTCTCTCCAAGTTTAATTCACTTTCTCTAACCTCTAACCTTTCTTCTCCACATTACTCTAGCATCATGCAACAAAAAATAAATTAAGTATAAATTGTACTGATTTTTCTGCTGAAATTCTTGAATAGATTTCTTAGCTTCAAGGTTACTGAACATAATTTTTATTCTGAAACATAATCGCAATTCACCCTATTAAAATGGTGTCTTAATTTCTTTTAATTCATTTCATATTTAGAAACATTACTTTACAAAAAACAATAAACCAAAAGCAAACCTGAAAAGTGTCTTAACATAAAAAAAAATTATATTTGTGCTTATTACACATATAAAGTAAAAAAATTAAAAACACAGTTACATATTCAGAAAGATAGGATCTTAACTACAGTTATATATTAAAAAAATATATAGCTTGATCTGTTGATTAGAGTATTAGCTTATTGTGCACATGACTTATATTGTAATTTCTGAATAAATCCAAACATTTTGTATAAATAACTAAAAATTTTCAAAATAAACTCAGAATTGTTTTTATTTTTGTAGATAGTTTTTTTTCATGTGTCATAGCATCGGCCAGGAAGTGAACCCACTAACTAGAGACAACTGCTTGTAAGGCAACTGTGCTGACCTTGTAGCTAATTCATAACCAATATAGCAGTCATCCAATATGATCATTAAATGGAATTTCAGTAATTCTTAGGAGTATAAAATAAAAAACAAACAAACAATATATATAATTATACCAGTCAATAATTGACTAGCATAGTAAGTAACATCTATTCCAACAAAACTTTTAAAAGTTGTAGGAGTGAGAGCTATAGAACATTTTGACTAGCAGCGAACTAATTAAGGTTTTTACTTGCATAATTTTTAGCATTGACGTTATTTGTATTAAGAGTTTAGATGAAAAACAATAGCATTATAGCGGTTCTATTAATAATGAGGGTTTTTTTTTGTACTAACATGCAATCTTCTTAAATAAAAAAAAAATCATTTGCAGATTCATTAGTTCCAGACAGCTTCTTAATTGTTCTAACTACTTAAAATAATTATTAAATTAGGATAAAGTATATATAAATGTATAAAGAATCAATATCAATTTAAAATGTTAACTATTTATGTAAATATTAAATTAAACTTTTTCATTAATACTATATAAATAAATAAACGCAAGTTATATAATGATTGGTGATTTGAAAATTACCAGGGCAATCGTACGAATTTCTTCTAAAGATAGATCGTAAATAAACATCAAAATTTAAAAATTAAACAGTTTTTGTTTTGAGATAATTAGATTGCATTGTTCAATTAAAGTGTTTTAAACATTCAAGATAAATTGGCTTCAAAGTTCATTTTGACGATTATCATTTATTAAAAGGATTAATAAAACGAAACGAATAAAACAACATTTGATTTTAATGATTTAAAAAGAAATGTATGAAATTAATGATCTTTTAAAAATCAGGCATATCTCACCTCAAAAATCTCTTGTAAATGGGTACTACGATTTAATAATTAAAAGAATTGATCAGAGTCAGGGTAGTTTTTCATCCTTTACCTGATCAGTTCAGATCAGTCCATTACACATTTCACACTTCATAATTATAATTCATCAGATAATTAAATGTTCAGCAGGTCAATTGATACTGGCACACCAAAATGGCAGATAAGACTAGAGTAATCCCATTCAACTTATCGGTATAATATTTTTTCATATATCTGAACAATTTTTTGATTTGCAATCAGCTACCTAAAGTAAACTAATACATCAAGATCTACCATCTATTTACTTTTTAATTATACAATGCTACATTAAATACTGTGGCTACAAAACATTCATTTTATTATTAATTATCTTTTCATTCCATTATTAAATTTTGTAACAAATACATTGTCTCACAGTATAACTAAAACAAGGCAATTACAGATTGGATATTTGTGATTTAAGCAAGAGTTCATGTCAAATCTAATAAAGTAACCTTTTGTTTTTATCATTTTCAAGAATTGAATATTAAAAAGAAATGATACTTTTATATATATATTTCCCTTAAGAGACGAACATTAATATTATAAACCCTTAAAAATTATAGGTGAACAATTTTTCTCAGAATTTTCATTCCAACTCCAACAAATGTCAATCTACAATAAATATTTTGACAGTAAATGTTAATGATTCTTATGTTTGCAAGATCAATTTTAAAATCAGTTGCTGTAACGATATCACAGTATTCATCACTTTTATATTAAACAATACTTTCATTACTACATACATATGCTATATAAACAATAGAGTTCCAGCAGACAAATCTACTTTTTAAAAAATCTATATACTTTACATCTTGATTTCATATTTATTTTATTTTGCTAAAGGCATCTTATAATACGATGATTAATAATGTATAGTAAATTGTGAATAATTGTCATAATATTTTTGTTAAAAATTTAAATAAGCTAAAACCATCATCACTTATGATAATCAACTTTTTTGTATTATTAAATTCAAGAGAGCTTCTCTTAATAAACTAACACATCCAGGGTTTCGTCTACACATTGCTATTCAATATCACTTAATGAAATTAACTATGTGTATCATGTTTTTCCAAGAGTTGATCTGTTCCCGATAAGTTATTAGATTGCATTATAGTAAGGTCATTGTACTACACTCACATATAAGTTTACATACATATAAACATTAATTTATAAACTAAATACACCAATTTACAATTAAATCATTAGTCAAAATTAATTTACAAAAGCACAAACAATTGATTTCTTACCTAAAAGACTTCTCAAAGGCAATGTAATATAGCATCAACTAAATATTTCATTTCCTATATTCCCAAAACTCCAAATTATTGTAATCCACTATCAATTGTTTTTTTTTTTTTTGACAATGTAGATTTCTCAAGTAGAAAATAACTTATTACTAAATAAATATATAGTATTCTACCTTCCCATAATTCCAATCTCATGGAAAGATAAGATAATACATATTTTCTTTATACTTTATTATTTTGTACTTGCAAATTCTGTCTATAAAACTTGGAATTATAGAAAGATTGATTAATATATATATATATATATGTGTGTGTGTGTTGTTGTACTGTGTTGCTTTGCACATGAGAAGTCTGCCTTGATAAAGAAACTATTAACATTGAGTTTGCAATTTAATTTTTGTATAGTGATTTAATTATGAATCAATGTGCTTAATATATTGATTAGTTTCACTTTAACTATTTGATATTTTATATTAATTTATATAAAAATATCTACATGGATCACTATACATACACATACAATATTATGTTTATAAATAAAAATGGTAATGACATTTTTATCTCCGTGTGTGTAAATTTAAAAAATCAGATATATTAATCTTTAACTGAGGTTTAAAGTTTATATCTGTGCTAGAGATAATCTCTAGTTTCGAAAATGATTAGTAATAATCATTAGTGTATTTATCTGAAATGGATGGCGTCAAAGTTGTGAGTGGAGGGAGTTTGACAATGGTAAATGAAAATGTAACAATTTACTCTAGATAAATATCTTGCATATAATAAAGATATATACGAGAGATTGTGACTTGGGCCAACGGTTCAGCACGAAATGCATCTTGGGGGTCATTTGTCTTTTATTGTATTTTTATATATATGAATTTGAAAAGAATGGGGAAGTGTGGAGGTGTTTATTATATCTATAATGGTATTTTTATGTGTAAAGTGGCCGCATATATGCAAAAATAAATATTTATATTTAATATGTATCTCAACATTTTTTTATGTGTCAAAGCATCAGCCGTGAAGTGAATCTGGAACAACTGCTTGTAAGGCAGCTGTGCTGACCACTCACCCACCAATGCTTGACTATATCTGTTTACATATAAATGTGCATTTACAAATATATCACAAATATATATATATAAATTTAACATAAAACATATAAAAGTGTAAAGTGTTTGTATTTTACCATTAAGCATCACATGATCACCATCTCTTATACTAGCACATAATTGTTTATAAACATGGCAAAACATTGGATGAGTAGGCATTAGATATGGATTTTATGCACAAGCCTTCTGGCATCCATTGATTACTCTGGTTGGCACAGGGTGACACTACCATATGGAGAGTTTTGCCTTGTTTGTATTTTATTATTATATGGGTCTTGACTGATGCTAATTTGTGTAATTACATTTTATGATGTTGCACTAATAATGATAAAGTTTTGATGGCTCAAAATTGTATTTGAATCTAGAGGTTATACTAATTAAAAAGAGTATAATTTCTTTTATAGTTACTGGCATAATTCTTTTTTGTCATTAGATGCCACAAATTAGTATTGAGCCATTATATATCAAACATAAACTTTTTATATTGTAACTGTTAGAATTACATAAACCACCTGCAAATCACCTGAGGAAAATCCACAAGGGCATTTCATATTCTAACATCTCATAGAAACATTTTTTTTCTTTTTACAGTCCACTAAGGTCAAAGAGAAAACAAGAGACTCTAGACTATTTATCTAAATTATTGATTGCAAATAAAAAAATTGCCAAAAATTATGAGTCAACACTATTTATTCATGTATATACAACACACAACATACACTGGTGTGACTTTAATCACTTGATTTATAACAATTTATTATGCATAGACATAGTACATGGTGATATAAAGATTTAAAATAATTGATACTATTGTAGAATATTATTAAAATTAATTATTTGAATGGATTCCAATCTACTGTCACTGTTCTAATGCTAACTGATATACGCTTATTAAGTAAGACTAATCTTACTACTTAACTGTTGTAATCAATTATAGGTTATGATATCAGTATGCAATAGATAATAAAATAATTGTAAAATACAGGAGATGCACCTGTGGTACAATAGTTATATAAGAATTCATTTATAGAAAGATTATATGCCTATGGTAGGAAGTAAACTTCTACAGTGTATATAGCAATAGCATACAATGACCAGCAGTCACATATGGACCACTATATAACATGTATGAAAGAAAAATGAATGGCTTATGGTAGGACTTGATCATTTACCTCATACCCATAATTAAATAATCAGCAACCAAAAATGATGTTACAATTGTCAAATACTAATGCTTTACATAAAAATGAGAATTATATGTAACTCATAACCTGAACTGACAGATACTAACCATACATTGTTATCAATCTAAATGTATTATCTTCCTAATAGAATTCTAATTTAGCTTGTTTATGCAGCAGGCTTGCCTACCATTCATAACTTTAAAATTTTAGTTTAACATACTATTATTAACTAAATAAAGTGGAAATAATGATTTAAATAATATACAACTTTAATAACATAGCAAGAGATTGCAAATTTCAAGCTAACTGCCTATTAATAAACTAATTTATTACCATTAGTACTGACTAAATTGTGGCATGATATTTAAATAAAACAAACTGCAATCTCTTGCCATACTTACTTGAAACAGATTAATTATATACTTATTCATTATCATTAGTTCAAAATTTATACTTATTCTATTGAGAGTTCACATTCAGTCTTTAGTTATTAATGGGGTTGATTCTTAAAACCATAGTAATGAAGGTTTAAATCACTATTTCATATTCGTTTTGGATGTGTATATATTAATTAAGTCTTAGTTTGGTGGCTGGTTCTTTCTGTAGCACTGGACATCAGCTTTTCCCTCTTCTATAGTGGATACATAGTGATCACATGTTCAGATGATTTAATCTGTTGTTGACAACTTTTTTGATATGACTCAGTGATGGGTTTTCAAATTGACAGAGCAAGGCAAATAAGGGCTTCCCTATTTTTGCATGGTAGGTTTGCTGAAACTAGCAGATACTAATTAATTAAAGCAGATTAATAATAATTAATAAATAAAAGCAGAAATATAATCAGTCACAGAATAATATTCACTAGCAGGATCAAGATAGAATAAACTTAATGAACACATAAAAAGATTCACTGGCAGTATCAAGATAGAATAACAGAAAGATAATGATGAATGTAATTTCCAGCACAATTTATACGATTCGGAGTTATGTTATCTGTAAAATTAGCATCAATGCCTTGCAGTTTGGATCCCTTAATTTATTGGGTATTGATAATTCCATTACTTTAGCTGATATTCGAGTTTATATGTCCAATCCTTATGCCCACTCTTATTTTTGTTTGTCCAATTCCTATTTCCACACTTTTATTTTTGAGTGGAAATAACAGCCTTTTTAATTCAATTATTTTAACCATTTATATCCTAAATTTTAACCTAGTAGTCTATTTATAAGCATTTTAATTGTTTTTCCTAGAGTGTCATTTTGTTAAAAAAATACCTTTTTTAAAAAACTACTTTTAAGTTAAATTTAGAAGTCAAGCGTTGGTGGAGTTATCCCGGGTTAGCGGGTTCGCTTTCCGGCTGATGCTATGACGCATGAGAAAAAGAAAAGGCAAATTTAGAATCTATTATCTTTTCAAATTTTAGAAAATATTTTGCATTAAACACAAAATAACTTTATAATTAATTATACCATATATATTTATCTGTGCATGTATAATAGATATTTAATTTTTATTTATAAAAATTTGTTAAAAACTTTTACTTTTAAATTTTGTTCATAATTTTTAACATGCAAACGTGAAGTGTGTATATGTGCGCATATATATAACTTGAATACTTATTCAACATTTTATATCAACATTTTAAATTATAAAATCTAAAAGATATTGTGATAATACAGATATTAAAGATGAGACAATATAAAATGTACCAGTACTAACAAAAAAAAAAATCTTAAACAATAATTTTAACTCATAAAATATTAAATAGCAAACATATTATTTTCAAAGCATTAAATATAAAACTCATGATAAACTTTATTATTTATAAGTTGCCTATTGACAAATTCAAGAAAAAAAATTAAATATTTTTAAACTTCGTTTTATTTTCTAAAATTAATGATAATGTTATCCCACATACAAATATAGCCAGATCTTAGAATCACAAGAAAGCATAATTAATTCTTAATATTCTAATCTTCGCCACAGCTTACTTTATGATCTTAAAGTTATGTAGTAATAAAGACATGTTTAAATTATTATAAACTTTATTAATAGATACATTCTTGATAAATAAAAGTATAAAATTGATTTCAAATTAATTAAAACTTTTAATATATAATACATAAATAAATGAATAAATCAATAGAAAGGTATTTTTTATACTGGATTATTTGACATATAAATTTAGGACAAAGTTAAACTTTTTCACAGGTTTTATGGTTTTGTTTTAAAAAGCAATATAAAACACAAAAGTTATTTAGTATATTTTACCATAGATAGTAATTCTGTACTTTAATTAAATATATTTTGAATAGTATAATTGTTAAATGATAATTTAAAAAAAAAAATTGTATAACCAATTCAGTAACTAATATTTAACAAAACGTGCTGAAATGTAGATTCACAGAAAAAAATATTTATCACTGTAATATAATTAATTTTTAAGCAATTGAAGGTTAACAATTTTGAATTTTATCGTTATTTTTTAATCTCAGATTTTTTCAAGTTCTGTGGAATCTAAGCTTCATCTTAATATAATTATATTCTCTTTTATAGATGATAATTCTGAAATACTTGTTAACTCTATATGTTTACACACAACTGAATGATTTTTAAAAGTCTGATAGAATGCTCTTTTGAATAAAAAATTATTAGGGTTTAATTATCTTCTACTTTTTATTTATAATAAGCATTTTTTTATCTTCTTAATTAACTTAGCATTGCTTTTTAAATAGATTAACAACGTATGTTTTCCAAATTTAAAACTAAAGTAATTAAAATGTTTTGTTTTTTATTTTTATTTATAAATGAATTAATTAACAAATAGAATAAATTACATTCTTCAAGTAAATAAAAAAAATATTATCATGAATTCTGCCTGAATTCACAAAATTACATATGCACATGTAGACACGCCCACAACCACACACACATATCCATATATATATAATAATTGATAAAACAAGACACAAAATGTGTAACTTACTTTTAAGGTTGTACTATAATGTTCACTAGATGGAGCTTACCACTAGCTCCTAATGAGCTTTAATTATAAGTGCTGAAAGAGAAAGAATTCAAAATCTCTATCAGAAAATCCTCATTCCCAGACCAATTGGTTTCGAGCTTATGGCTCACCTCAGTGAAGAGCTAGGATTTCAGACACTATATATATATATATGATCAATAGATGGAGTTTTACCAAAAACACTGACCAAGCATATGTTTGTTTACATAAACAACAAAAGAGTCAGAATTCACCATCTCTTTCATTTTACCCACCCTTAGATCAGCTGATTTCAAGCTAATTTGCTATCATCAGTGAAGGATAGAGCTAGAAACTAGATCTAAACACTGACTCCAAGTGTTTATGCAAAAAGTTTCTATCAGTTTGCAAGCATGAAAATTTTCAGACCAGTAAAGTCTTCAAACTCAGCCTAACAAGCCAGATAGCTATATGGGATCTGATCTCAGTTCAGTTTCACCACATAGTCAAAGCCTCTGCAATATATATCATTGCAAAAATCTTTAAAGGCACATTTATGAAAAACAAAAACAAATTATAATCATGTTAACTTGCTGTTAACTGATGATAGCAAATTAGCTTGAAATCAGCTGATATGAGGGTGGGCAAAACGAAAGAGATAGTGAATTCTGACTCTTTTGTCGTTTATGTAAACAAACGTATGTTTGGTCGGTGTTTTTGGTAAAATGCCATCTATTGATCATAAATACAAGCGACAGCAAGTTAACATGATTATAACTTCTTTTTGTTTTTCATAAATGTATCTTTAAAGGTTTTTGCAATGATATATATTGCAGAGGCTTTGACTATGTGGTGAAACTGAACTGAGATCAGACCCATATAGCTATCTGGCTTGTTAGGCTGAATTTGAAGACTTTACCGGTCTGAAAAATTTCATGCTTGCAAACTGATAGAAACTTTTTACATAAACACTTGGACTCAGTGTTTAGATCTAGTTTCTAGCTCTATCCTTCACTGACGATAGCAAATTAGCTTGAAATCAGCTGATATGAGAGTGGACAAAATAAAAGAGATAGTGAATTCTGACTTTTTTGTCATTTATGTAAACAAACGTACGCTTGGTCAGTGTTTTTGGTAAAACGCCATCTATTGATCATAAATACAAGCGACCACAAATTAACGTGATTATAACTTGTTTTTATTTTTCATATATATATATATATAAGAATACAAATATATACTCTTGAAAATTATGCATACATATTTAGAGTTTCTATTTTTTTTAAATAGTTTCCAAGGATAGATAGACAATTTAGCATTAAGTTAATTCATTTGTTTGCAATTATTTTAATACTTAGTGGTATATAATATTTTTCTATAATTTATTATCTTCATAAATAATGGGTTATATTATATTTTCCAATTTATTTAGGTTTATATTTATTAAATTAAAGTGAAGTAAGTCATACTTTTGAAAGTTATGAATAAACAACATCCTGCATCTATAAATATAATGAATACTTGGACCACATGTTCTTTAAGCTTAGATAGGAATAAGCAATCATTTATTGACACAGGTAAAAAAAAATACTATCTAAGCTTAAAAAAAAAGATGGTGTTTATTCATGAGAAGTGGTATGTTTTCATAGTTCTCAAAGTGTAGTTTATTTCTGTTAATCTACAAATACATTTAGCTATGCATATTTAATATTTGCATCTATAAAGACGAATGCTGTATTAATATTATGAGGTTATTAAAATTTGTCTTCTATTCAATTATAATTTCAGAAAGATTTTGCAGTTTAAAATCAGAATTATATTCAACATCAACATTAATTTCTAATAACTCCAGTAAATGATTTCTTAATTAACATATATGATTAAGGCATAAGTAAACTGTCTACCCTTTACATTTTTGAAGTGCTGTTTATTAATAGATCTGTAAACAATTTTATTTCATGACATTTTATAACCTGATCATGCTCCCTCCCCCTAAGATTTAATTGTATCACTAATAGATATATGTATATTAAACACAACACAAATTAATAGTAAAATTCTCAACATTAATATCTACCTTTGCCTTCTATAAAAAAATATCAAGACTTTTTAAGAAATGTTATATGATAAAAAAAAAGAATCTGTAGTAAGTCTATTGTATATATGTTTTTGTATGTGATTGTTATTATCAATAGCCTGAAAACTAGTTTAACAACCATAAAACCTATCAACACTTTTCTATCTAACTTCAGTTGCAATGCTCAATATGACATAAAAGTTTGAATATAAATTTAGCATTAATTTAATTCTTCAGAAGTCGTAGTTGATCTGAAAGATATAAACAAACTATTTTCTTAGATATTATTACATATATTGAATGCATAATTTCTGCATTTTGACTCTATATCATTCAAATTAGATCATAATATTTAAACAGTCATTTTCTATATAATATGTGTTTTGTAAAAATGCATGATATGCTGCCTCTTAGAAATATGAACTTCAAAAATAATTTCTGTAAAGTAACTAAAAATAAATCAATCATTTATTTATTATATAAATATAATAAAAATGAGTTTGTAACGTTTTCAATTTTTTTATATTCCAGCATGACTTACAAAAAATGTATTCCTTGAGTATGTGTAACAAATGCTATAGTTTTTTTGACAGAGACTTTAATATTTTTATATTTCTTTGTTAAACACAATCTCTAGAATGTAATTGAGAGTAAATATGAAATAATTCATTTCATTATGTAAATTTAATATCTTTGTATTTTTTCCTCTGTTTTAAAATGTGTTAATAAAAAAATGTATCTCTTGAATGCATGCAATCTCCCATTCAAATTTTTTGAAGACAATCTTTGCAGTGTTAATATTAAGTTGACATGAAAAAACTTTAGCTAAAACTAATATAAATTTGCAATTAAACTTTAATATCATATTGAATGTTGAACTTGGATTTAAATAGATATACATTGCTGTGTTTGGTGGAATCTCAATTAGTTTACAGGCTACTGAAGATGTCACATATTGACAGAAATACACATATAGCAGAAATTGACTTTTTCATGAAAATTATGTAATTAGTTTTATAATTTCTTTTATTTTAGATTTTTTTAATTCTGACATATATTGAAATATACATATTTAGGGATAGATAATTCAGACCATAACCACTGCTAAAGTTGTCATATAATACAATTATCTAAAAAGTTTAATATAATATAGAAGTGTAATATAAGTGTAAAAATAGTATAAAATTAATATATTTAGCTTTTTTATACTGCACATATATATGTAAAAGTCATAAACAATCTTTATTTAATGGAAGTTCTATAAAAGTCATGCCAAATTCAGAACATAATTTCCCATATTTTCTCTACTATCTTGTTTTTATATTATTTTTTTCTTAATGAATAGATTAATTGCATGATATATCATAGCTAAAACTGTTTATTATGTAAAATGTACGATGAAAAAATAATTTCAATGTTAAAAAATATTAATAAGCAATTAAAGGAACCAATGTAAAATGTACAATTTAAAAACTGTAACAAAAATATCTGAGGTAGGTTCCAAAATTTGTATGTTACTTCATCATGTTTCTTATATAACACTGTTTGATGTAAAATGTAGAGAAATTTTATTTTAAATATAAGACATATTTACCAGAATTTACCTTCATCATGTATTCATGATATATCCTTTATAACCAATGATGAAGATGATATATTTTTAATCATATTTACTGGTAATGATGATCAGATTCTTCAAATTACTCCAAAATTTATTTTTCTTTCCATCAAAAAAATACAATTTTTTTTATGAATAGCTAGCTAACAAGATTGTCTATCAACTAGCTATTCAAACAAAGGAAAGCATGCAGAAAAATAGCCAGCTATTTAAAAAAAGTCTAAATTCTATCTCAGACTTTAATGCCAGGTTATACTTATATTATATAAATGCATTGACTAATATAATACAAAATTTTTCTTTAATGAAATATTTCAGGTTCTTTATTTTTTCTAAAATATCTATAAAGCATGCTATTTTTTTGTTTTCTGTAATTATTTGTCATATGATAAATGTTAATTGTTGCCAATAGGAACTCAATATTTTTAACACTTGTCATCATCGTTGCTTTTATAATGTTCCAAAGGAGAGAGCAACTTTTTTATTTAAAAATACACTGATTTAAAATTTTTTTGTAAACGACTATTTATTATTAATTTTATAGAAATGTATTTAATAATATATATATATATATATATATATATATATTTCACATATATATATCTTTCATATATATATATATATTAATTTTATATATATATATTTATATAATATATATATATATAATGAAAGATAATAATGTGAAAGGTGTAAACCTTTGAAAGATGTGTCTTAAATTAAATGACAGCCAATCAGATAGTAATAATAACT
Source organism: Epiperipatus broadwayi (assembly GCA_028023455.1). Taxonomy (NCBI): domain Eukaryota; kingdom Metazoa; phylum Onychophora; class Udeonychophora; order Euonychophora; family Peripatidae; genus Epiperipatus; species Epiperipatus broadwayi. The sequence goes on along the minus strand of JAQFVV010007526.1, from coordinate 28,577 downwards.
GCACAAGGAACTCTCAATTCAAAACACAAGGCAGAGATTTTACAAGAAAAAGGTACTAAACTCAGTATAAATAATCACCTTGTATAAACTTTCAAACTTTATATTTTAGCAATTATATTTCATTCATATAAAATTGTAAGATATTTATATAATTTAGAAAAAGTTATACATTATTACAAAAGATATAATTTTCTTCACCTTCACCACAAATTAGGTGGAAAAAAATAATTTAGCTTTAATAGAATTTACAATCTAAAATCATATAAATATCATATATATATAAAAAGATAAAACTGTTTATAAATACCATAAGGCATGTCCAAAATTTCTCCATTCAATAGTATTTTCAGAAGAAATAATAAAGACAAAACCAACTACTCAACTTTCTTGTTAAAATTAATTTCAGGTTTGTCTCTGTTTTATTCTCCAACTAATACTAACCCTAACCAAGCTGTCATGGTTTATGATCGATCTGTTTATATTTTTTAAAAATAGATGTATTTGTAATTTATAAAAGATTTCAAAGCTTTATCTGATATGTAATCAAACCCTAATTCATGTGTATGCTAGATATATCTGCAATAAACTATACTACAATATATTTCATATGTGTGTGTGATGTTTATTATATGAGATGGAATCATCTTTGATTAAAAAATAAAGGTTTATTGCACCAGATGCACTTTTTTAAACAATACTTATGGTAAAAAATTACAAAATTAATATGTAAATTTTAATGAAATTTATATATTGATTTTTTTTATCTATTTATTAATTAATTAAATCATTTTAGTATCAGAGAAATTGTGCTAGTTGTGAAAAAGTAAACAATCACAATTCACAGATAGATCAATACTCAATGCTTAAGGATTGAAATATTTCCCAATGCCTGTAATCAGGGTCATATTACATAATTTTGTTTCTCATGTTGCTCTATGACTTTTAACTTTTAGTTAAAACTTGCTTGCACATTATTCAATTACAATCAATATTTTCTTTTAACTAACTATCTGAAAAAGAACTTATGATCATTTGAACATGAAGAACATAATTAAGTTATAGCTTGATTTAAAATCTAATACATGACATTTCATTTCAAACAAATATTCCAGGTACTATGTTATGAGATTCTTATTTAATAAGAATATATTGTTCTGTGATCTAATATCTGATTCATTTCAATATAATAAATAGCTTTGCTAGATATAGCTTTATAAATAGAATTGAAGAATTAAAAAATAGAAATAGAAGCTATAAAGATGTTATTTTATATACATAAAAATAGTTTGAAAAGAGAATATTAGTTATGTGATTGTTTTGAAAAGGATAAATGAAAAGATACTAATAACTGAGGATATCAAAACAGAAAAATAATTGAATTGCACATATGTTTAGAGGGAAATATTATTATGTTGCTTTTAAAAATCTAGTGACAGCTTAAAGAGAAAACAATTGAAAAGTGAAGATTTTTAAACATCTCAAAAAAATTAACTATGAGGAGATAAGGAAGAATGCAAGAAAAAAATTCACGAAAAAGTTTACATCAAATTTTTTCAAACAAATTTTTAAATATTATTAAATAAATAAATAAATTAAAAATATATTATATCTAAAATTTAGATTATTTTTCACACACACACACATATATATATGTTGTAACAATATATGCACTGAGACTATATGGTAGTGGATTATGTTAAATAACAAATACAAGCATTGATGCAATATAGATGGCCAAAAATACTTTTATTGCATCCAAACTACCTTTAAATTAATTAAATATTTATTACTAACAATACCTGAATTTAACTTAGCCAAAATAATAATGATAATGTAAATATTAAACATATATTGTTTCTTGTATGAATATTATCATCAATAAACCAAATATCTTTTTATGAATAGTATAAATATTGACGCTATGTGTTTTCAGGTTTGTTATAAGTAACAATAACATAAGTTGATCTTCAAGGCTAAAATAATATTTTTTTTTATTCAAATGATTATTTATCTTATTTCACAAATTATAAACAAATTCTAATACTCTTATGCTCGTCATTCAATATATATGTCTATTTATGTGTGTGAGCTATTTATGTGTATGGGCATATCTACATTTGTAATGTGACCAGTACTGATAAGTATACTATAATCTTAGCTAATTCATATTATTAAATAAAATAAATCAAATTATTTACAACTATAAAAAAAGTAATAAACAATGCAACATCTTTAATTTAATTACAATTAATAAAATTCGAATTACTGATTTAAATTATTTTAGCTTCAACTTTTACTTCCTTAAAAAGATTAAATTACAAAACAAAGTACGTGTTTTTGTTTGAGTATATATATATGCAACCCTATGATGTTTAGCAATAATAAATATTTATTTATAAATTTAATAAAGAACGTTGTCTATACTATTGCGAGTATAAAATTTGCTTAAAAATCATTTTAACATAAATTCCTTCCATTCTTTCTAAAATACTATATCTCGTGTCTGGAAAAATGAGAGTATTTATTTATCTTTAAAGTGCATATGCATTGGCTTAATCGCTAATATCACTATTATAGTATTAAAACATAGCGCTGTATAAAATAATATGTCATTATATGTTTAATTTCAACTAAAGAATGATTGGTCTAAATTGTAAAGATTTCGCAGGCGTCATTCGTTCAAGCATAATAAATGTAATTTAAAGTGATGGCTTAACATCTTCATGCTCTCATTTCCATATGCTTAAGATTTGACCATACATAATTGTTTGGGTTGAAAGAATGGGTGGATTCATTCCATTCTTTCTAAAATACTATATCTTGTGTCTGGAAAAATTGAGAATATTCATTTATAATCTATCTTTAGAGTGCATGTGCATTGGATTAATCGCTAATATTACTATTACATAAAAAAAAAAAAAAACAACAGCGCTATATAAAATAATATCTCATTATAAATTATTTAAGTATATATTTTTTCAAGTTTCATAAAGTAGTAAAATCAACCTTCATGCTAAGTGTATAAGAACATATATAACTTCATTACCAAAATATACATAAATAAATAAACCAATAACTATATTATATATTACATTAAAAAAAAACAATTAATGGTAGCATTTCTCCACTATATATCATTATTTACAGTGACTTAAAAACAATACATTTACTTATGTGACTACATCAAACTAAAATATTGTATCTATGAAATACTTCTTAAATAATAGTCACCAAATAAAGACTATAATATATTTGTAAACTAAATAAATTCCTTCTAAAATCATTAAAACAAACTATATTCTAAAATAAATAAATTAGTAATAAAATGTAAAATCATAAACAACCTAATTTATTAGTGGCAATCCATACAGATCTATTTAATATATGCACACAAAAAAGTTAATATTATTATAAATAAACTAACTAATAATATATATATATATATATATATCCTTTGAAACCATTGTTGAATTTCTGAGATAAAGACTAAAATTAAAATATATATATATATATTGTAACGAGCACAGACGTTCGTTACATTGTTTTTTTATATATAATTATTAAACAAGTTAAAATAAAAAGTTCGCATTTAAAAACTTTCTTTAAAAATTAAAAATTGAAATTAAAATATCGTCTTAAACTCTTATATATTAAGTCGCACAGATAATGAAAAATTATTAAAATAAAACTTTATTAAAGAAAAAGTATTTTAAAACTAAATTTTAAAAAGATTTGGAGATGAAATTATATCTTTAAATTTATCTTTAAATATATTTTTGATTTGGAAAACAGGTTAATTAATCAGAAATGGAAATGATTGTTAATTAGTTAAATGTAAACCAGCCTTCAGCATTTAAATGTAAAAACACTAGTCAGATAGGAAAACAATAGAAACGGTTAGCAAATAAGAAGAAATCCCTATGGAATCGGACCGCAGCGAAAGGACCATCGCATCGGTGACGTAATGTAAATTCAATCCTTCACATTAATATAAAAAGGACAAGTTTGGAAATTATTAGGGTTAGTGAGTGACTGGAAATTGATTGATTATTGACGATGTAACAGCTAGGTGTTAGCGCTGGGGGGATTGAAAAAGACGCACAGATTCAATCCCTTCAGTTCTGCTAAGAAAGAGAAAAGAATGGGCCATCGTTTATACAATGAGGACCAACTACACGAAAAACAAAATCTCCAAAGGATAAATAAATAAATCAACCGGATACTAATCTTCGGACGACGTGGGAATTCACGTTTAAACGGCCAGGAATATAATAGGATGAACTATTTCAATAACCGTAAGAACTTTAAAATTTATGAACAGTAAATTAAAAACTTTTCATATTTAAAATGATTTTAATATTATTCTATCTGACCAACAATATTTATTAATTGGTTATAATTTTATTTAATGTATTTAATTTGTAAAATCATTTCCATTTATTTATTTATTTATTTAATTTTGTTCTTTAAGTTGTTATGATTTCTTTTTCCGTTAAATAAATTATAAAAAAAATGTTAAACTTGAGTCGGGCGTGAATGGCTGTATCGATTTGTAAAAAAAATAAGGGAGGGTAATCTTGGGTTGTTCATTTCGTGGTTGAATTGGTTCAATGGATTGGATATATTTATGTAATTAGTAGGTGTAGCATGAGATCCACCACGGGCAGGATTATAAAATACGCCACACACCCTCTGTTTGCCTATGGATGGGTTTGTAAGTCGGCAGAAGACCGCAGCCCATTCCTATGGAGTTTTTAGTTTATTGATCTACTTGCCACAGATGTCACATTCCTGTGGGTGGAGAGTCAATGTCGTTTTCTTTCTTCATATTGTTCAGATGTACATTCCTGACAATATAATTGTGTTGTCGTATCATGCTACATTGAATACATGAATGTATCAGATGGATTGGCGGTTGATTGCGAAATGTGTTGCCTAAGGTTAAATAGGGATAGAATATTTTATTTTCGAATGCAAATCTATATAGTATATTCAGGCTCGATCCTATAAAACTATTAAATTTAAGTTGTTTATAGACGCTGCATAGATTGGCTATCGGTTAGGTATGTTTTGGGTTTTCATATTTGATCAAAATATATAGACATTCGACAAATACTGATACCTTACGGTGAGTATCTAAAAGGTATTTATTCGGATGTCTTTTAAGTTATTGGTGACGATGCAGGTATCTTACGATGAATACTAGAGGGTTTCTTATATTTCCCTCTGCAATTGTCAGTAATCAATAACTTTGTATTTTGATCGTTTATGTTTACTTTGAAATGTTTTTGACCGTTGAAATCTATGTAACCGATCTATAGCAACATATTAAACAGGTTAATATAATCCCATCTGTGCGAACTTGATTAAAAATGTAAATTTATAATATAATAGTAATGCAATGTAAATTAAAGTAAAATCAAAGTAAAAAAAAATAATGTTAAATGTTAAATTAAATGTAAATCACTAAAGTAATTTTAAACCTTATATATATGTGCATAAATAAATGTTTGTATGTGAATTACTGGCGGTGGCTTATTTTATTCCTTTTTTTATATATACTCTTAGATTATCTTATTAAATCTCTGCTCTTCCACTGAGCTAGTGACATGGGCTAACAACCGGAATCAAAATTTAAAAAAAAAAAAAAAATTTTTTTTTTTTTTGACTTACGTATCTGCCTACTTTATAAATTTTTCTAGGTTCAAATGCCTAGATGGCGCCCCGTAGTGCAGTTTACGTTAAGTCGTTTTTCTCCGGATCGTTACAACTGGCTTTCCCAATTTGGGGCCGATCTTTAATAAACCACAAATACCCTGAGCAAATTTTGTCAAAATGAAATAAATGTTTTATCTGCTTACATAAGTCGGATATTTTTAAATTTTATAAAAGCACTGCCAGGAAGAAATTGCGCATATATATTAAATACGAGAAAGTATAAAATAATTTTAAAACTAATTTTTGTAAATTAAAAAGAAAATCAAAAGGTTGCATTGGATATGTTTTTTTTGTTAATATATATTTATGCGTTAACGTGTATAGGCGCACAGCCACGGAAGTTTATGATCGAAATGTGGTACCTTACAATGAGTACCGTTGGGAATTTATGTCAGTGTAATCCTATTTATGCATTTCAATCAGTCATAAATAAGTTGGTGGTAGTTATAATTGTGCTGCAAATATACACGTATAAATCCCTTATCTTAGAACATATTTATCTCAATGCAACCTTCCTAAATAAGTTAAATAATTTGTTTGTCATGCCGTAAATAAAAATCAAATGGATAAAATAAAATAGAATTCTCGGGGGGAGGGGTGTAAACGTAAATGGTCCCTAGGTAGGCGATGGTCAACATTTTCTTTTTCTTTTTGTATAGAGTTTTTTTGTAAAATTATTAACCGAATGTTTGTAAATTTTGTTAATACCGTAATTACTAACCCTAAGTAAAATATTTTTTTTTTTTGATCATTTTTTTTAAGTAACTTTACTGATATGTAACGAGCACAGACGTTCGTTACATTGTTTTTTATATATAATTATTAAACAAGTTAAAATAAAAAGTTCGCATTTAAAAACTTTCTTTAAAAATTAAAAATTGAAATTAAAATATCGTCTTAAACTCTTATATATTAAGTCGCACAGATAATGAAAAATTATTAAAATAAAACTTTATTAAAGAAAAAGTATTTTAAAACTAAATTTTAAAAAGATTTGGAGATGAAATTATATCTTTAAATTTATCTTTAAATATATTTTTGATTTGGAAAACAGGTTAATTAATCAGAAATGGAAATGATTGTTAATTAGTTAAATGTAAACCAGCCTTCAGCATTTAAATGTAAAAACACTAGTCAGATAGGAAAACAATAGAAACGGTTAGCAAATAAGAAGAAATCCCTATGGAATCGGACCGCAGCGAAAGGACCATCGCATCGGTGACGTAATGTAAATTCAATCCTTCACATTAATATAAAAAGGACAAGTTTGGAAATTATTAGGGTTAGTGAGTGACTGGAAATTGATTGATTATTGACGATGTAACAGCTAGGTGTTAGCGCTGGGGGGATTGAAAAAGACGCACAGATTCAATCCCTTCAGTTCTGCTAAGAAAGAGAAAAAAATGGGCCATCGTTTATACAATGAGGACCAACTACACGAAAAACAAAATCTCCAAAGGATAAATAAATAAATCAACCGGATACTAATCTTCGGACGACGTGGGAATTCACGTTTAAACGGCCAGGAATATAATAGGATGAACTATTTCAATAACCGTAAGAACTTTAAAATTTATGAACAGTAAATTAAAAACTTTTCATATTTAAAATGATTTTAATATTATTCTATCTGACCAACAATATTTATTAATTGGTTATAATTTTATTTAATGTATTTAATTTGTAAAATCATTTCCATTTATTTATTTAATTTTGTTCTTTAAGTTGTTATGATTTCTGTTTTCCGTTAAATAAATTATAAAAAAAAATGTTAAACTTGAGTCGGGCGTGAATGGCTGTATCGATTTGTAAAAAAAAATAAGGGAGGGTAATCTTGGGTTGTTCATTTCGTGGTTGAATTGGTTCAATGGATTGGATATATTTATGTAATTAGTAGGTGTAGCATGAGATCCGCCACGGGCAGGATTATAAAATACGCCACACACCCTCTGTTTGCCTATGGATGGGTTTGTAAGTCGGCAGAAGACCGCAGCCCATTCCTATGGAGTTTTTAGTTTATTGATCTACTTGCCCACAGATGTCACATTCCTGTGGGTGGAGAGTCAATGTCGTTTTTCTTTCTTCATATTGTTCAGATGTACATTCCTGACAATATAATTGTGTTGTCGTATCATGCTACATTGAATACATGAATGTATCAGATGGATTGGCGCCGGTTGATTGCGAAATGTGTTGCCTAGGGTTAAATAGGGATAGAATATTTTATTTTCGAATGCAAATCTATATAGTATATTCAGGCTCGATCCTATAAAACTATTAAATTTAAGTTGTTTATAGACGCTTGCATAGATTGGCTATCGGTTAGGTATGTTTTGGGTTTTCATATTTGATCAAAATATATAGACATTCGACAAATACTGATACCTTACGGTGAGTATCTAAAAGGTATTTATTCGGATGTCTTTTAAGTTATTGGTGACGATGCAGGTATCTTACGATGAATACTAGAGGGTTTCTTATATTTCCCTCTGCAATTGTCAGTAATCAATAACTTTGTATTTTGATCGTTTATGTTTACTTTGAAATGTTTTTGACCGTTGAAATCTATGTAACCGATCTATAGCAACATATTAAACAGGTTAATATAATCCCATCTGTGCGAACTTGATTAAAAATGTAAATTTATAATATAATAGTAATGCAATGTAAATTAAAGTAAAATCAAAGTAAAAAAATAATGTTAAATGTTTAAATGTAAATCACTAAAGTAATTTTAAACCTTATATATATGTGCATAAATAAATCTGTTTGTATGATAATTACTGGCAGTGGCTTACTTTATTCTTTTATATACTAGTAAATGATATTATTAAATCTCTGCTATTCCGCTGGGCTGGTGACATGGGCTAACGACCGGAATCAAAATTTAAGAAAAAAAAAATATATATATATTTTTTTTGACTCACGTATCTGCCTACTTTATAAATTTTTCTAGGTTCAAATGCCTAGATGGCGCCCCGTAGTGCAGTTTACGTTAAGTCGCTTTCTCCGGATCGTTACAATATATATATAAACCATATATGTATAATTGGGCTTAACAAGGTTAAACACTTTTTTTAATAGCAAAAGTCTAAAATAGAATAAAAAGTTATTTTTTCTGATCCATGATTCTTTTTTTGATTATCTAAAACTAAATAGTTTGTGACATATATTTTTAAAGAATCCATTAATCTTTTTATATTAATAAATCTTCTAAAGATAATATTATTTTAATAAATTGTAAATATTTGTTTGTTATACAATAGAGATCTCCAAATATAAATAAAATGATCAGTTATAAGTTCTCTTAAAAAGTTCTTAAAAATTCACTTATATTGTTATTATTCAAGGATTCCATTCTATAATAGCTAATTGCTGTTAATTAGGCATGATGATTTCTATTAAATAACTATGATACAGATTTTGTTGACAGAAAGATAGTTTATGAAGCCGTGAAAGACCTCATACTAAGCTATTTGTTATTCCATTTGAATAAGATATTAAAAATAATGTGCAAAAAAAGAAAGACATTTAATCCATTTAGTTGCAATTTATTTTATTGGCCTAGTGAGGTAAAACTCTAAACTTTTGATTGGTCAATTACAGAATCAGCAGTAAAATATATATTCATCTTTTAATATTCTATTCATTTTAATTTCATTTGTAAAAAGCAAATTAATAATTTGTCAGAATATGAAAGTGAATGAAAGTTTTTTTAAAAATAAATTTGTTTATAATTATAAAAATATTTTATATTGGTAAATTTTAAAAAAAATGTTAGTAACCTATTAAAAAATATTGCTTACATCAATGATTTTCTTCTCAATTTACATTGTGTAAAAGTAAATATTTTTTACTAAAATCTTACTATTTTCATAAAATAATTTATATTTTTAACATATTTTATCAAAATACATTATAATTTGTAAATAAATGCCAGCAGAATATTCTAAAACATTAATTTTTATTTGAAAATTAAATAAAGAGCAGTGTAAAAATTGTTGTTAGCACTGGTGTCTTTTTCAATTTATGTTTCTGTAAAATTATACAATTTATTATTAAAATTTTATTGTTTTTTCGAAAATAATTATGTTTTCAGTATATTTTATGAAAATAATTTATAATATGTCAAAAATACTTTTAAAATGGTCTAAAACATTCGTTTATCATTTTCAAAATGAAACAAAGAAGTTGGAGCAGTAAAAATTACTGACAAACATCTTCTTTTATCCAATATGGTCAACAATCAATCAACACAAATCAAGGATCACCTTCTTCCAGTGTTAAAACTAAAATTTGAACAGTATTGATTTTTACTTGTAAAATAATTCAAGAGAGGGCAGAATCTTATGGTACTTTTTTAAAGATTTAAAATGACCATCAATTCTTTACCGTAGTGCTAAAAATGATATAATTCAAGTGACTTGAAGCTGTGATCATTTTTAAACTGACAAAGAAGCGAATTGGTTAAAAGTGTTTTTAGTTATATTTATAAATATTCTTTATGCTAATATTTTCTAAATGACAGAATTAAAAAATCACTATGGCAACAATTGAACACATCTTGGATTCATACAAAACTGTTTTCTACAGACACTTTTTGTTTAGGATACTTTTAAATGTATGTTTAAAATTTGAACATATTTAAATAAAAAATATTTAAAAATAATCCAACATAAATGATTAAACATATATAATAAATAATACTTTTATTTTTTTCCTTTTCTACCATCTAACAACTTCGTTATATTATCTCTTTTTAAAATTAAGTTGTCATTCTTAAAAAAAGTTTATAACTAAATATTCATGCACACAATTTTCTTCACTGTTTAAATAATGAGACTAACATGATTAGTTTAAATTTTTTTAAAAATATGTTTAAGAAATATATATATATATGTATGTATATATATATATATATATATATAATCAAAACTACCCCAAATCCAAAATTAAACCAGACCTGGATAAAAATAATATTAAAACATAATCTAAGGTTTCACTGCTACAAGCAGACTTCTCAAGTGTAAAGAACTACAAAACTACACAATACATATAATATTAAAAACTACCCACAAATCCATTCACTTCCCATCCACCTTTAATATTAAATAATATTTTGTTTAAATCGCATGTTGTTATTAAATTAGTAATGACTGGAAGGTTGCTATTCTTCCACATGCGCCTTACAATTACTTTCAGACAGCCAATAGCTGTTAAAACAGCGGTCTGAGAAGTGATCAGACCTAGACACATGACAGAGATTTTTTGACAAGAAAAGAATGATACCACTCTTTTCTTTTACTTAACTTTTATATATATAAGCCAGTCTTAAGCATCTTGGCTTAAAAGCATGAATAATATAAACATATACATTTATTACTCACTGAGTTATTAATTTATGATATTACAGCGCGAAATCTTAGATTTACTATACCGCAATTTTCTAGATGTTAATATAAGTTATCAGCAACGTATGTAAATAATATTAAAAAAAACTCTTAAATAAGTTAATTTTATCAGAATAATAAATTTTCAATAATAAAGACTAACAAATTATGAAAAATGTTGTTTCATACATGTATACATATAAACATTCAGTTAAACATAACTCAATATATAAACAAAGAGAGTAAATCACTCTATTTTAGGCTACGAAATGAAGAACAAAGGATCAAGAACAGAATGAATTCATTTATTTTTGGAACTCTGATGTTTATAAGCATATCTTTGTAAACATTGTTTGTACCTGTGAGTAAAATTAATATATCAGGAGATGGAATTTGACATTCAATATTTATTAAACTAATAATTAACTATAAAATGCTAGATACAGAATATCTCTTTTAAAATCTTGATTAAAATAATTAAATAATAGTTAATAAGTAAAAACTAAAATAAATATAATTCAGTGTATATATTAAAAACAAAGAAAGGAAATCATCATCCCTCTGGCTATGAATTAAAAGCACTGAAAATGATGAATAAGGGATCAAGAAGGATATGAATCCACCTATTCATGGAGTTCTGATGTTAATAAGCATACATCAAAATTAAATGTCATATTCCATATGGATGATATATTAATTTTACTTGGAATTATCAATAATGTTGACAGTTATGCTTTTAAACATCAGAGCTTCAAAAATAGATGTATTCATTCTATTTCTGATTCTTTATTCATCATTTAGATTGATTTTAATTCTTTAATTCATAGCTTGGGTGAGAGTGAATTAATATTTTTTTTTTACATGTACTGAAATAGATGCTTTTATGAGGATAAGATGTTTTATAAATCATGTTTTCAGGAGCAATTGTGTTTAATAAAATAAAAAATATTGACATTTAGATGTGTTCAAATAAATTCTGTACATGCATAAAACAAAATGTAGAAGGCATTTTAAATAAATAAAGTATAAACAATTAATGTAATGTGTTTTATTATCTAAAGAGATAAAAATAAATTGTGATATATTTGTTACATATAGATTATATAGCAACAATATATACCAGGATTAAAATGTCTAAAAAAATAAACTTTATCTACATTTTTGATATCATAATTATATTTTAAAATATAACAAGTAAAAGCATTAACTTTTAATTATTTACATGCTGTGTTTACTTATTTTATTTATTACCTTATCTAGTGGAAATAATTAATGCATGTATTTTCATATAGAGGTCAGATAATTATTTAAAAAATATTTAATCCCATTTAACACTAATATTACAATAAAGAAACCTAATGAATAAATTGTCATGAATTTAAATGAAAACCTACTTAGAAAGTTTAAAATCTATACAAAGCATAATTGTGTGAACACCTATAAATACTTAATCTCATGATATAAACTAGAATTATAGATTTATTACTACTATTACTTTTTTATCACTCTATTACTATCACTGCTATTACCAAGTTTAATCAATTATTATTTACCTCTGAAATCATATAAATAGAATTCCCCCAATATGATCCATCATCTCGGATTTTTTTTATTACTCACAAAGGAATATTTATTAATGTGAAATAATCCATTTCATTTCTAATTTTACATTTTGTTTCTTCCCACATAATATAGATATATTAATAAATTATAGAATCTCACAATATGATCAAAACACGATAAATTTGATCAGGTCATTATGTTTCAATATAGCTAAAAAATACTGAGAAATATAGGACATTAATTTTTGTTTGTGAATACTAATTAAACCCTAGTCTAAATTAAATATAATATATGTTGATTTTATTTATATTTAAAAAATATTTTTTTTTGCATTTTTAAAAATAAAAAGTTTTTTTTTTATATATGCAAGACAATGTAGATACATCTGTAAAAAAAAAGCCATTATTTTTATGCTAAAAGATACATTTAAATTGTATATATGAAATATCAAATTAAAATAAAATAGAGTAAATATGAAAAAAAAAAAACACTTTCAAAAGAAAAATACAAATAAATACATTTTATTGTTAACATTTTTAAAACAAATAAATTTTTCCTTGTTTTAAGATCTGTTTTCTATTCAGTTCTTGTAATTATTTTCAAAGTAAATAAATGTTAACATTTCTTTAAAAGTGAAATCGATTAAAAGTTAAATAATAAATGGTAAACTAAAAACAGTTTTAAATAACATTTTATTTGGTGTTTTATTTTCTGTAAAATGCATTTTTTTCTTCGTGGTTTTGTTTAATATTTTACAAAACAATGTTAAATATTTTATTTTCCACAGTAAAATTTTAAAATCGCAAGGCAAAACAAAAATAATAATTGTCTAATTGTATACATATAAAATTGTGTGTATGTGATTATTTATTTATTTTCTATTAAAATATTTTATTCAGTCTTTTGTTTAATGTTTTATAAAACAAAGTTTAATATTTTATTTTCTTAGTTAACTGTTAAAGTAGTGAGGGTCAATAAAAACAACAAATGTTCAATTGTTTATATATGCGTGCAGTTTTTAGTAGCAGGATTTGCATTTATAAATATTTTATTAAAATTGCATCTTCAAACTTCCATGAAAATATTATTGTAAAAATAATTAATTAATTATAAATTACAGAAAAAAATTGAGGTCCAAAACAGTTATTAATAGTATAAATTCTAATTTAGAAAGGCATGTCCTATAATTGGGCTGTTTTCGAGCAAAAAACAAATACATTATTTATACATTTTTGGGTTTTTTAATACTCAGTTTTGAGTGATTATTTCAATGAAATTCCGATGTATGCTTGGTTATATATTATTACTATTATTATAGAATTTTTCTTCTCTGTATGACATATAGATCTACATATGTGTTTAATTCACATTATAGGGAGTGTGATTTATTTATTTTTATATACACTGTGTATAATGAAGAAAATATGTTGGAGTATAGTAATTACTACAATTACTTTTTTTTTACTTTTTTTTACTAGTGTTCTCTTTATTAATATTTTGACAAAAATGGCTCTCCTTTCATAAATGTGACAATTGGTAATTTTTATTATAATATATATATGATGAACAAAACAAGTTATAAATTTCATAACTTGCTATAGCTTGCATTTTATGTTTCACTAGATGGAGCTTTACCAATAGCCAACTATCAAGCTTAGTTTACATAAACACTGAGAGAGATAAAATTCAATATCTCTTTCAAATTGTCTCCAACCTTTAAACCATGGTTTCAAGCTAGGGTAGGAAGACCAGAAACTAGATATAAACTCCAACTCTACTAAACAGTATTTTTAAAACACATTTCTATCAGTTTGAAAGCACAAATTTTTCAGATACATAAATATCTTCAAATCCAGTCAAACAACCTAGATAGCTATATGGGTCTGAATTCAGTTCAGTTTCACAATATAGTAAATGCACCCTTGAAGGTTTTTGCAATGATATAGATTGCAGAGGCTTTTACTATATGGTGAAACCGAACTGAATTCAAACCCATATAGCTATCTAGTTTGTTTGACTGGCTTTGAAGATATTTACATATCTGAAAAATTTGTGCTTTCAAACTGATAGAAACATGTTTCATAAATGCTGTTTAGTAGAGTTGGAGTTTATATCTAGTTTCTAGTCTTCCTACCCTTTACTGACATGAGCCAACTAGCTTGAAACCATGGTTTAAAGGTTGGAGAAAATTTGAAAGACATATTGAATTCTATCTCTCTCAGTGTTTATGTAAACTAAGCTTGATAGTAGGCTATTGGTAAAGCTCCATCTAGTGAACACACACACACACACATATATATATATATATATTGTGCCCTTATCTATAGGTCATAATAAGGTAGAATGGTCAATTACTAAAAAAAATTTTAAATTTTAAAATACGTTTGTGTAATATATTGATAATTGTATGATTGATTAGATTTTATAGTACAATTTAAGGCTGAAAATACCTGGTAAATAAAACTGCAATGAATTATTTTAAAGAAACAGTTAAATAAAGCTTAATTATATCCTTGCTTATGGTTGTAAAAGCTGGCCATATAAAATAACACAGCTATAAATAGTTAAAAATATATTAATAATTTGAGTATGATATTTTAAAACTAATAAATTAAATAAATGCTATATGTAGTGTTATAATTATATTTAATAGTCAAAATTAATAGAGTATATTTTAAAATAAACTTTAGGATGGTGAGAATTATATTTAGTTCTACAAGTTTAAATTATTTTCCAAAATTTTTATAAAATATATCAGTTTTGGTAATTTAGACCGAGACGTAAATTAAAAAATCATCTGATAAAGTTAGTAATCATGTGACTGTATATTATATACCTTCACACACACACTTGTTAGAATATAATAAAGTTTGTGAATTATAAAACTAAATATAATTGCTATCGATCATTAAAGTAAGAGTTGAAATATTAAATGTTATTTTAATAATTGTTTTAAAGTTTAAATGATTTTGATAAAATTATAATTGAGTTAAAAAATACATTCTAAATAATATTTAAGACATGACGTCATAAATTCTTTATTTTAAAAAGGTTTAATCTATTATAAAACTAAAATGTGTAAATTTGTTCGCGCTAAAAAAGTCATTAACCATTCAACGGAGGTATTTTAGCAGACAAAATATAAGAATTAGACGGAGCGGGAGAAAGTAATGTGTAAGTGAAGGAGGGAGTAACATATTTTTTTAGCTGTATAATATCGTAAGCTAGAAAAGTAATATAATTTTAAAATTTTGTATTTATTTTAAAAGTTTTTTTTAAATATAATATTTTGAACTACCTTTACATGAAGGGCTAGTTTTAAAAGTTTTCTTACCAGAATATTTTATTCAAGTTTAGCCAAAACCTTACAGTAAAATGGAAATACTACAGAAAACAGTATATAGAAGTTATGATAAAGGAATAATATTTGTAAAGTGCTTTGATACAGCTTTATTTACGCTCAACCAGAAACTTATAATTGTAACTCAGAGGAATATAATTTGGACGCTATACGGAAAACTTAAAAGAGAAGTTATTTGCTGTCAGGAAAAATTATGACGCACAAATTTATAAGGCTACTCTGAAGTTATTTTATTCTTCTCTATGGAAAAAATTAAGATACGTATATCATAAAGAAAAATTATGTAAAAGTTATAACAGAGAAAGAATGTTTGTCCTTTTTAAAGGAAACATTACTAAGTATATAGTTACCAGAACTTTAAAAGAGAGGAAAAATTACCAAATAATGATATGAAAGAGCTATTGTGTTTTATGAAAAAAGAACAGAAAAAACTTTCTCTAAGAGGAATTGGAAAATATTAAAAAGTGGTCATTGGAGGAATGCTTGATTTGGAAAATATAAATCTAATATACTTAATAAAATGGATCCATGGAAACAGAAAAGTTTTGTTGAATATTTAAATCAAAGTACTGAGAAGATGCATCATAAAAGTCACGCGGGAAAATATTAGCAGAAAATATTAGAAGAAAATATGTAGATGTTTTCTTTATGGGATTAACTAATGTCATAATTAATAATTGTATTAAAAATTATAAAAAAAACAAGGATTGTCATATATGAATATTATTAAACAGAGCAATAATTGTTTTACCTTAAAATTGAACAAGAAGTGACTGAAGAAGAAATAATAAACATTTTTTTTTTAGCTTTAGTATGAACGGTTTTCAAGAAAGTTTGATAAAGAAGTACAGTAAATATAGTTTAAATATTTTTTACTAATTTATTTTAGAATATAAAATGTTATGTGAGATTAGGGAAAACATATAAACATAAATTTAGTAATATTAAAATTTAAATATAATAACTTGATAAAATTATAGAAATATTGTTTAAAAATAAAATGTATGGATGTGAATCTTATATCTACAAGGATCAAATGGATGGTGAAGCCTACGGAACACGATCGAGGAGATAAAGGTCGTTTGGTAATTTTAATAGTTATTTATAATGCATAATGTATTTTTTTTAGATTATCTATTGACCTAAGAATGAAGTGTGAAAGTTTAAATTATATGTACACATTTTATACAACATTTTTAACATATAATGAGATAGGAGTAATTCGGAATATGCATGCAATAATTTATTTAAAGTATATTAATAATATAATTTAACAGAACAATTGTGTGATTCTTTTGAACTTTCATGTGATAAAGTATTCAGATATTTGACTAGTTTGTATATGATTAAATATACGGAGGAAAGTAGTAAAAAGATTTTCTTATAGAACAGTGGAATAGTTTTAAAATAAATGAATTTTATTATTGTTAGTAATGCAGATATGTATTTGTCGATGTACAGTATAGAAAAAATCTTGATAAATAAGATCGGATAGTGACTTGGAAGTACTAGTGGAGAGGAAACCAAGATGATGTTTTTTTTTAAGAAATAGGAAAAATAAAGGATTTGGATCATATTTAGTTTTGTGTGAATTCAGTATAGTTAACTAGGCCCTATGACTGAACACATATAGTTTGGACAGTGTTTTGCATATCTTTAAACTTTTTGATGTTATAATAAAGCTGAAGAAATAGCTTTAACATCGCTCCTATAATAGAGGTTGGTAGACAGGTAAAGGTCACTCCTCTATAGTGTCTTTTAACTCACTGTGCCATGATTGTCAAGATATATGACGAGTAATATTCTAGTTGTATTGTGATCCTATGCATCTATCTTCGCTATCCTTATTTTGTGAATCTGCATCGGTCAGAAAGATATTTTCAAAGAAATAATGAATAAAATAGAACTGAAGATAAGTTATAGTTTATGTAAGAATAGTTTATTTGCTGGAATGTATAGAATTATGTAACATTAAAATTGAAAGTCCAAAATATCATAAAGAGAGAAAGAATCATATAATACATTGTAAAATTAATTCAGAAATGAATATAAGATTTTGAAAAGAAATCTAAACCAAGTATTTTAAAAGTGATAATAAAATTTGAATGAATTTTTTTTTTAATAATATTTAGAAAATAAGTATTGCATATTTATTAAGAAAATAGTTCAATAAGGTATAATAAACATATACTTGTGCATGGTATATTAATAGTTGTAATTATATCATCCGAAGTAAGGCTTAAATGAGAATATTAGAATTAATAAACATCGGATAATGAACAATAAAAACCTAATACCGAATGTAGTACAATGTTTTGACTTTGTAATATTCCATACAACCAATATAAAACTAAAATTTGTTATTTTGTAGAATTTTACTATGAATGTAAATTTTGTAAAAAATATAATTTTAATAATATTAGGGATGCAAAGTGTTAGTGATAATCATATAAGAAATGCATTTTGTAATAAGCTAACCATAATAATAAATCAAGTAATAATACTGTATTTTCTTAAGTGTTAAAAAGATAAGATTTAACTAGGAAAAAATAAATAATATTTTGATTCCATTTTATAAACTAATAAACTAAGTTGAGATATGAAAGTAAGGGATATCCAATGTATATAGTGTAAAAATATTGTTAATTTATTTATGTTGTTAATAAACTTTGTTTTAAATTTGTTCTAAAGTTTTTGTGTCCGAGTTGTTATTTCTCCACATGGATGCATGAAATCACGATACATTTATAATTGAGACAGGCATATAAGTTTTGCACAAAAGGTAAACATAAAAATGTTATAATAATTTTGAGAATTTATTGATATGTTAAAATTAAAAAAAATCATAATTTTATATTATTTATTGGTCATAAGTCGGTTGCCACAATATTACATTAAATTATATGCTAATGTTGCCACACGTATTCTGTTGTCAGATTATTAAATTACTACCACATACGTATTTATTTATTTCATTTCAGGAAGAAATAAGATTATATTATATTATTATTGTTATTATTATTTTTTATTATTGTTAGTTGCTGTGTAATAGATTATGACATAAAATTCCCTTTTCATATTTTACTACCATAATTTTAAATCAGTTAGAATACAATTTATGAACCTGAGATTTTATTTTATTTTACTTCATTTTATTTATTTGAGCTAGATTCTTGTTATAAAGAAGATTAAGATATGATTATTATTTTAAGCGTAGTGAATAGAGCTCAGAAAGTTGTAAGAATACTATGAGTTAGTTATTTGGTATAGTAAAAGGGGGAATAGTGTTCTTATGCCATTGAGGTAGTATCGTGTGGATAATGTCTCAATGTAGTCTATCTCGTTCCCCGTATTGTCACTCCATGTCTCATGAAAATAGTAAATATTTGTTAATTCATTTTAAAATTGAACCGTATTTGTATTTTAAAATTAGAGCTAGTAATCATTTTAATTAATGCTGAATATTTCATTTATTTATTTGTTAACTGAGCTAGAACCCGTAATATTCGTAATAAACAATAATTTTGGGGTGAGGATGCGCGGGGGGAGGTTAGAATATATATATTAAAATCACTCACTCCATATCACTAAATCTATACATGTTTGTCTACCATATTCAAAAATTAAAAATATTATTTTATAACAACTTTGAGATGTTCTTTTCTTACTTTTTAAAGACAAAATAACTAATTTACATATTAATATTTAGCATGTGTATTTAAAGGATTAAGAACTTACATAACTTTTGTATAACTGAAATACAGGATAATTATATACGTGTATCAATATATGTAATATATAGGGTATATGGGCACAGACTTTCAAATGACCCACCACTCACCACTCTATCTCATATCACTGATACACATATATGTCAAAAAGATAAATAATCACCAATATACATATTTCATGCTAAAACAGCAATCATAAAATGGTCCAGATTATCATCTCTACACATATATGCATTAAGTGCTCAAATATATATTAACTTTTTGACCGCTGATTATATTATTGGCCCGAGTGAGTTAAAAATCAAAACTTTTAATTGGCCAAGACAAAGACAATTGTCAAAATATATTCACTTTTTAATATCATATTCATTTTAGATTCGTTTGTAAAATGTACATTAATAATTTGTCAGGTTATGAAAATGAACAAAAGTTCTTTCAAAAATAAATTTCTATTTGTTTATTGTAGAAATATTTGATAGCGGCAAATTTAAAAAGGCGAATGTAATAATGAATCAAAAAGAGTTGCTGACGTAAATTTTTTTTTTTCAGTTTTACGTTACGAAAAAGTAAATATTTTTTTTTGCTAAAATCTTAAATATTTTTACTAAAATCTTAATTTTTTAAAAAAATAATTTTGGTTTTAGCATTATTTTACTTATATATTCATAATTTCTCAAAAAATACTTTTATAATTGTCTAAAAAGACTTATTTATCATTTTCGAATTGAAAATCTTAGCGTTCTTCTTTTATTATGCAGTTTCTTTGTGCTTGCCAGCCAATCAGAATGTCTTCGATGGCTGAGAGCCAATCAGACAAGTTTTCTTCTTTGTTTAGCTTCACAGGCAGTTTTATTGATTTTTTACTTGTAAAATAATTCAAGAGAGGGCAGCATATTACAGAACTTTTAAAAATCTAACTAATGACTATAAAATGGCTATGCTAGCATTAAAAATAAAGAAATTAGCATGATGTCAATCATCAATGAAAGGGCTCGTAAGCATCATCAGAAAGGTTAAGATAGGCCATCTTTATACTTTAGTGGACAGGCTTCAATCCACTCCTCACTCCAACTCTTCAACTGTCCATCCATTGGACCATATAAAATCTCAACAAGTGAACTTTTACTTTATCTGAAACATTTTTTAAAATAACTTTAAAAATATAAAATGATGTATGAGATATAGCTAATTAATCAGTGTATATCTACTAACTAATATTGAGTATGAAATACTTCTGCAAATTCCATGATTGAACATGTTTTTTCCTCTACTATATATTTGAAATTATTTTCATAACTATCCTACTTTCGTAGACCATAATTTAATTAAACTAATATACATTTCCTTGTTCTTAATGATTGGCAACTTTATATTTGCATGGCAAAAAAGTTCTTGCAAACTTCAATTGATGACAACAAATTTTATTTAATGATTTATTATTTGAAAAAGAAACTTTGAGAAAAGTACTTGTTTTTGTTCTGAAATATAAGTTATTTAATGATTATATTTTTATTACACAGAAGCTCCTGAAAATAATACTATGAATTCATCATTTATCCATGGGAATATTAAAATTAATATATAGTACCATCTTGATTAGACCTTCAATAGGCATGAACAAATATATATATATATGAAAAACAAACACAAGTTTTATATATGTAATAACTTGCTATCACTTGTATTAATTATCAATAGATGGAGCTTTACCAAAACCTCCAAAACAAGCATATTCTGTTTACATAAATGTCAGAGTCAATATTCACAGTGAATATTGACTCTGACGTTTATGTAAACAAATACGCTTGTTTTGGAGGTTTTGGTAAAGCTCCATCTATTGATATATATATACAATAAAAAACAATTTAAATTTTTTTTGGTCATTAATTTTATAAATTGTTGGTTATTTTGAAATCATCAAGTGATATTATATATAATTTTAAGTTATTAAAGAAACGCATGAAATACAGAAGTAATATTTCATGATTTATTTTTATTTTTTATCTTTTAAAAGTAGTTTGTGATATGATTTTTTATTTTTTTTTTAATATTTAACAAGTAATATGCAATAGACTTGACATGCTATTTTAAAAGTTACTTATAAAGTTAAAACCAGAATTTTGTTTGAAAAGTAAAAATAATATTGCATTTATCTAAATATTTTATTAGTGAAATGAAATATTTGCCTTGCAATGTCTGTTTTACCTGTGTTGACCCTATAACCTACTCTTTTCCAGGTTCAAACTTTAAAAGTGCCCAAGAGATGTTTATACAAATGTGTAGATATGACCACACATATATATGCATACATTGACTTCAGTAATCTAACTGGCATGTACAGATTACCTTGACAATTTTATTAAAATTTATGTACAATTTATAACTCAAATTATTAAAATTACAGGTATATATATGTGTATACGTATTACTGTAATACATATAGCATATCTTGTTACTATATTATTTATTGGTACTTTCCAAAACTTATTTCTAGAATAATCTGTAAAATAATATCATGAGATTCAAATTTAAGTTGGTATGGTGTGCTAATTGATGTTAAAAGTTATTAAAACAATAGTTCAGCACTATTAATTTTAGTTAGTATATTGATTACATTACATATTTGTATTATGCAATTAACATTATTTTAAATCTTAATTTTATAATTTATTGGACATATAAAGTAAACAATTTATATGATCAATTTATTCTATTATAGATTATAATAGTTATCATGTTAGTATTTTATGATGGTAAAAATAATTAAATCATTTGTTATTTTGTACTATTTTAGATTTAACTTGTTCAAAGACTTAAGACATTATTAAGAGTTAATATTCACATGTTCTTGATTGTATAGCAGAATGAGTTTTGATGTTTAAAGCTAAGGCATAATAATTGAGTCTTTTTATTTCTCTTATCTCATTTTATTCAGTTACATATTTTGGTGTTCTCAATTTGCGCCTTTGAAAAGTCTTTTCCTTTTGTCTATTTTATATTGTTACAATATATATATATATATATATATATATATATTATAACAATATAAAATATATATATATATATATAATATTATGTTCAGTGTTTTCCAACATTATAAGTACATTTTTTAGTTTTAATAATAAAATGATAATCATTTATTCCCATCCTGCAACGTAAGTTAATGTGTTACATAATCATATTATTATAAGATAATCCTCTCTATGTCAATCATAACATCATATTAAATATGTGATAAACTAATCACAAATAAGCTTATATTCCTTGAATTTCTCAGTAATTAAATTAAATGATTTTAATAGAGAATCATAATTTTTGTTTACTGCAAAATAATGCTCAAAATAATCTGATGTTAATATTTGAGTCATAATTGATTTATATGATCAGGTGTGCAGTTTAGATATTACATACACAAAATCAAAATCATATTACTTTTGTAAAATCCATTATAAAATGAGTTGTTATAATATTATTGGCAACCAATTTCATCATATCCTTTGGTTCTTAAACAAATCTCAGACATCTTAAAGAATAGATTTATAACATACTTCAATAACTCTCCTTTCATTGAAAACTGTTTAATTAGCTAGAATGAGGATAAATTTTCACACCAATCTTCTACTTAATCACATAATAAAAGTCTTTGACACTTTGTTTTATACATTTTAATATGCCATAGAATTTTCTGATATTAACTAAAATTATGTTTTATATTCACATTAAAACATTCTATAAACTATCTTTTAATTGGTAAAAAATATGGTCATTGTCATGCTATATAGATGGAAGGTGGTGGTGTTTGTTGTGGTTGTGGCAGTGGTAGCGGCAATGTGGTGATGGAGGAGGAGGAGGAAAAAGAGGAAGAAGAAGATGATAATAATAATAATAATAATAATAATAATAATAATAATAATAATAATAATAATAATAATAATAATAATAATAATAATAATAATAATAATAATAATAATAATAATAATAATAATAATAATAATAATAATAATAATAATAATAATAATAATTATAAATTATAGATTCTATCTTTTGCTTTTCTACTGTGTGTTCATATTGGGTAATAACCCCAGAAGGCATCCAGCCACATTTGAGAATAAGTTGAATAAAATTCAAGTTAGAGACAAGCAGATCACCAGCCTGGATATTTATGCAGCTACTTGGTCCCTGCTCAGACAAACAGCAAAGCTATAAAGAACAAAAATTAAAGAAAGCATGGTCCAGATTATGCTCCTGTTGGACAATAATGTGATTAATTAACATTGCTAAAGTGGATAGAATCATGTAAAATTACCCGTATAGATATGTACTTTTTTAAAAAATGAATATTGTAGCACTTCAAATTGAACTGACAATAATAAGATTCAACATGTATCTTGCTATGGCATTGTAATACTATGTAACTAAAAGGATCAATAAAGTTTACTATTGTTGAAACTTAATAATAATAATAATAATAATAATAATAATAATAATAATAATAATAATAATAATAATAATAATAATAATAATAATAATAATAATAATAATAATAATAATAATAATAATAATAATAATAATAATAATAATAATAATAATAATAATAATAATAATAATAATAATAATAATAATAATAATAATAATAATAATAATAATAATAATAATAATAATAATAATAATAATAATAATAATAATAATAATAATAATAATAATAATAATAATAATAATAATAATAATTCCTACCTTAAATTTAGCTATTTTTTAATAACTCCTATTGCTGATACTTCTATTTTTCTAAGGCAAATGAATACTAACAACTTTCTATATATTAAGTTATCATTAAACTTTTTATATGAAGAATTTTAAATGAATAGTAATTGTCTTCTCTTCACTATAGCTTGCAAATTCAAATTTAGAACTAAGCAAGGTTTTAAAAATTTAATTATTTCTAAAACTTTTATTCTTTATCTCTGCCTTCTTAATTACCAAATATCTGTCTCTAAAAATAATTTAAGACATTTCTCTACAGTTAAAATATTATATTAATTAAGAAGGTAAACTTAACGAATGTTATTTATAGCACAATGATTTTTAACTTTACTTACTTTTATGTATACTTATACAATTTATTCACTAAACACATTTCATTTATCATCATTATTTAATTTTGACAATTTTTCTAATGTTAATAAATAATATTAAATGATTTTTTATTTTTATTTCTATATTCGAATCTTAAAGATGTACAGTATAATAATATATACAATATGTGCAAACATATGCTTACTAATAAAATATTGTAAAAATAATACTTTCAGGTTAGGAGAGAAGCAATCTTTTTTTTTCATTTTATTAAAATATAATACCCTTTGTTTTTTTTCTCTAATTTTTAGTGATGAAATTAATATATATATATATATATTATCTTTATTTAAATTTTTTATGTAGATAACAAAAATGTAGTCATTGCTTAATCTCTCTCTCTCTCTTTTTTAAAAAAAAAAGAAACATTATTTCACTTTAACATTCTCTCAACAAAATATGGCTTTATCATATTTTTTTTATCATGTAAAAACTTTTAAAATAAATGTAGCGTATATATTATCATATATGCGCCCACTATATATATATATATAGTTTCATTTCAAATTATAGCATCTGAATTAGATTTCTGAACTAAATTTATAGTAATTGGATTTTATTATTTATATAAGGCAGACAATGAGATTGTATCCACAGCAATTTATATAATATTTTAAAAAAAATCAAATAGCCACTATTGAGTAAGAGCTTTTCCAATATATCAAAGAGAGAAATAGTAATTAATAAAAGTCAACACTTACTAAACTTTTCAAATGTTGAATAATAGGATTTGAATGTTTTCATTATTTTTTTATCTGATAACTAAGAAGAAAGATAAGATTAGCTGTTAGGACTAAGAGATGACAGCATGAAATAAAAATCTTTAAACTGAGAAGAATTTGAGGATATGCAATAGATATAAAGACAATAAACTTATAAGTTTTCCACTGAATTCTCTTGCAATTATTTTCATTGATGTTATATTTATTAAAATGATGATTTTACATTTTATTATTTACTATTATTAATGTTTCTCTCCCTAATGTATATATAAGCCAAACTTGGCATGTAACTGACAATACAAACAAATAAGGTGAATTTATGTAAAAGACTGCTAACCAAACAAAATGTTGTTGAAAGAAACTAATAAAAAAGGCCTATGAAATTTCCATTTTAATATATAATATTTTTAACTTCCCACATATCAACATAGTTTTGTAATTCTCATTTGCTTATTATATTTTAATAAACTTTATGAATGCAAAATTTGTATAAAAATTTAGTTCATATAATAAAAAAATAAATATTATAATTTGTTACAATCTTTAATAATAGAGATAAAAAGTGTTTTTATACCAAAAAAAAAAGTAACTGTTTATTTAATTACCATAGTGTAATTAAGTCAATCTCTTATTATAAAAAAATAGGAATTGATTTAATTAATTTCTGGACTCCCACACCATGCTTTTATTGCATGTTAAATCTAAAAAACAATAATCATAATTGAAAAAACTTTTTTATTTTTAGTGCCCAATAAATACAAGCATTTAATACAAATAACAATTTTATCTCTATTACTTTTTTAAACTTTTTATTTTTTAAAACTTGTAACCACCTTTTTTTTTTTAAGAAATTCATTTATATATTAATTCAAATTTGAAAAATGATGTATAAAACATTCTAAAAAATTTTTTTAAAAATATTTATTATTAGAAAAAATGTTCATATCCATATTTGAAAATCCCCCCCCCCCAAAAAAAAAATAGAATGTCAAAAATGTAAATGTTGTTTTTGATTTGATAGTTGTATATTTTATTTAATATGTATTAATTTATCTCTTATTATATGTTTTAAACTGCCAATGTTTTTTTTTACTGCAAGGCATTTTGAGCATTCCAATTATTCTATTCTAAGATTATTCAAGTATCTTGAATGATTCCATGCAACATATACTTATCCTTCTTCAAAAGCTTTCATCTCAAGTATACAATTGCAGTGTCTACAGTACAGTCTTGTATTTTATGAATGGTAGATTTTTATGAGAGGATCAATGGAAGCATTCTTCTTTTAACTGTTCCAAAATGCAGCATAATACCTCTCACATTCAGTATTTTCTGATATTTTTCTTTGTCTCACACATCAATGTAAAATACATGATAAAATGATTATTACTTAACAGAAAATAACAAATTTGACTTCCTTTGATAGATATTTTTGTTTACTACTGAAATAAGTTTTAAATGTTCACATTTTGTTTTTATAAATATTAAAAAATGAGATTGCAATCAAAACAAAGACATTACATGTCATTGTTTCTAAAAAGATTATTTTTAGTTTATAAAATCAATGAAATATTTTTTTAATTCTGATTATTTTTAACACACTGAAATTAATAATTATTTATTTCTCTTATATCTAATGAATTATGCTTTAAAAGTTTAATTTTTTTAAATTTTTATTGCAAAATTATGATTTTTCTTACTCATTAATATAAAGTAGATTATTTATGTCAAAGCTGCTTTTCTAATTTGCTTCAGGCCATATTTATGTTAGCTACTAATATAATGTTATATTTTTGAAAATAAATTATTTCAAGTCAAAATAAGTTATTAATAATTTTTATTTCTTGATATATAATAAATATAGTACAAATTATTTTTAAAAAAATATCTAAAGGCTTAATAAATTCGCAAATAAACATGTTTTTGCATCATTCAAAAACATAATGTTGTAAAACACAGAACATTTTACAGCCTTGGAAACAGACAATGTCTGAATATGTCAGGGTGGGGTTTATGTCTATTATAAAAGTGGGAATTTTGAATTTCCCACCTTTTTGCACACAATTTTGAAAACAAAATTATTATACTAAAATATGGCATTTTACATGAATTTTAACATATATTACTTACAAAAAATTCACTAGGGATGAATTGGCCAAAATACAAAATAATTCAAGTCAACCACTTATAAAGTTAACTGTTCCATAGTGAATTTATTAGGGAATGATATTGCTTTTTGTAGTATCATATGTTTTCTAAGTTTGCCAAAGTCAGCACACACTGATGGTATGTCTGCCTCATACATCTGTATTTACTGAAATTGAGTTTGCACAACATCAGTCACAAATACAATATTTTCAATTACCAATTCATTAGAAACATCAATACTGTATCATAGCATAATATTTGCACCTACAAAGATTTCCAATTGATGTGTCTCAAAAAATAAATCAATTCTATGTTCTCTAAATATATTAAATGTTTATTTAAAATTTATGTCTATCTTCAATCAAATTCTTGAATTGAAAAAAATTATGAAACCATATATATTATATATATATATATATATATATATATATATATATATATATATATATATATATATATATATTGTTCGAAGTTTCATTGCGTTGGGAATACTTGTTTTTTTCACCTTTAAATAATTTGTAAAGTTTCGGTGATTAAAAGCTACATTTTTCGATAAGCTTTTAAAATTCTTAAAAACAATAGTAAAGCTTTAGTAATTGGAAGATAAAGTTCATTTTCTAATTAAATCATTTTCAGATTTTAAGAATTCATTTTCAATTAGAGAAGGAATTCAAGCTAATTAGTTTTGAAAGCCTTATCGAGGGAATGTATTTGAAAACAACTAATTATAAAAACACATTGATAATAAAATGAGCGCTAGCCGGAGAGCATCAGTGAACAGTATATATAGCCCTGAAAAGTCAGGAAAAAA
>JAQFVV010007525.1:0-81096 GCA_028023455.1 Epiperipatus broadwayi | reverse complement strand
TATATATATATATATATATATATATATATATATATATATATATATATATATATATATATATATATATATATGTTACAGTGAGTTTATAATTTCAGTGAGTTTATAATCCAGCATGACGTTTAGGCATGTTACAATGTAATTTGTCTCATTATGTGATGTGAATACATGGTCACCCTATAATATGTATAATGCAAATAAAATAACACACTCGCAATAACAAATTTCACAAAATACAATCATTTTTACGAAGTGGTACAATTTAGCATGATATACTACCAAGTGGTATGTGAGCCAAAAAAGGTTGGGAAACGCTGCATTAGAACAATACCCAATTTACTGTCACTATCTTTTGTGATGGATTTTGATAGCGATTGTAGAGTATGGATTTTAAAATAAGTTTTATAGTAAAATCTCTGTGATATTTCATTATTGTTTTCCAAGTAGAGATTAATTTAATTATTTAATTTAAACTTATTGTACAGTAAAAGTTAATAAGTGCTATATCTTTGTTTTGTTTAATTTAAACTTATCATATAGTAAAGTTGATAAGTTCTATATCTTTGGTTTATTTAGTTTTACTTATTATACAGTAAAGATTGGTTAGTACCTTTAGATGTTGGAAGGGAAGAAACTTCATTTATAACTCATCAGTTTGAATGTATAGAACTTTGCCAATTCAATTATCCATTTAGAGAAAAATCCAGTAGATATTTTACTCTGATTGATTAATGGTGTTTTCTCCTTTACTTTATTTGTATTTTACATGTTATGAAATTCTGTAGGCCCTACTGAGCTAAGCTATGGTTAGACAGTATTCTAAGAGTTTCAATAGTAATTCAAAGTAGAGTCAGAGTAGTAGTTTTTTCTATCATCAATAGAATTGGAACCCTGGGTATTTATTTATAGGAGATGTAGGATTGGTGTTGGGAAAGGGTTACAGTAAGTTTTTTGGCTTTCCAACATGTTACATGTCATTTGAATCATTGGTTTTAAAATATGCACCTTAAAATATGAATATCAATTTAATGTTGAATAATGAGTGTGAGGTAAATCATTCTAGTTTATTGTTTATCATAGTTTTTGGCCTGACAAATAAGGATTGAGTAGTGTTGTGGATGTCAGTTATAGTATTTAAATGCACCCAACACATAGGCTAATAATTATATCTATTTGAAATTATTTTATATTTGTTATCGTGTGAAAACTAATCTAGTTTCTGAGGTATTTGTACATGAATTATATAAAATACACTTAATAATGTTGTGCATGTTTGGATTGATGTCATCTGATTGTGAAGTGCAAGAATTTTTTTAGTTGTCATGCTTGAAATCTGAATGTCATATGGGAAAATATGACTAAGCATAATATAGTGACCTTATGTGTCTTTGAATGATGATGGAGTATTGAAATTTTTTGGTTAAAAATAAAGTAGGGTTGATGTATCTTATTTTATTTATGAGTAATATATAAATAGATTTTTAAAAAAATGGATATAATGGAAGAATTTAATATGTGTGATGATTTGGATGGGTTCCAAGAGGTGTCATCTCCAGACATGATTGCTTTATCTCCCAATATTGATTCAGAAAATAAAACCATGAATTTAACCAGTGCAGAAGATTTTAGGAAAGAAAATATCCCATCAGGGAGAATGGGTGAGTACTCATAAGATACAATTAGGATAATGTCAGAAATGATGCAACAACTGTCATAAAATCCATAGAGAAAGCTCAACACATGTCAGAAATGTTCAGAGATAATGCTCAACAAAAGTCAGAATGATAAGGGAATATACTCAACATTTGTCAGAAATAATAAGTGAGAATCACCAACAATTGTCAGAAACTGTAAGTGAGAATACCCAAAAATTGTCACAAAAGATAAGAGAAATAAGGCAAAAAAGGTTAGGAAAAAATATCCAACAAATGATGGCCACAAGACTGAAACTCATCTGGGGATATTGGATGAGTAGGCACTAGACAGGGATTTTATGCACAAGCCTTCTGGAATCCACTGATTACTCTGTTTGGCACAGGGTGTATGGAGAGTTTTGCCTTTGTTTACAACAATTATGTGCTAGTATAGAGATGGTGATCATGTGACCAGAAATAAAGTTAGAAGTGCAAGAGAAGTTAGCAGGGAATGCTCAACAAGTGTTAGAATTGAAAGATAATTCAGTTATACAGATATGAAGATTGGAAGATAAAATTGAGAATCAGATAATAGAAATAAAGGAGGGAGGAGGAAATATTAGTGGTCAAGTATGTAAATTATAAGTTATAGAAATAAATGTTAGAGGTCAGCTACAGGAGATTAAAATATACAATAATGACCCAGTATTGCAACTTTATGAAGAAAATCAAGAATTAATTAAAATAGTTGGCACAGATGAGAAAGTGACAAAAGAATCTGTTGAATTAATTGATAAAGTGGTAAAGCAGATAGAAAATATTTTGAGTTATTACTAGAAGAAAATCAGAAGATTGTTTAATCAGTAAAAAATCAAAAGCATATGACAAACATAAACAAGTAGTTCATTAGGATCCAAAATTAAGTAAAAATGAAGTTATAGATATGCTGGAAGATATCAAAGAAAAACTTGATAATGGTCAAAAATCTAATGCATCAGTGAAGACAGAGATAATTTCTTTAGGCTTGAAATATCCAGAAATTTTGGGAAATGAATCATTAGAGGTTATTCACATTACAAGAAATATGTTTAAAGATAAAAGTGAAAAAAGAGTTCCAAAATGTGTGCTTAATTACTTAGATCAAAACATAAAGATAAACATTTGCAGAAAGATATTATATTAGGGAATTAAGTGTATAGTATATGTTGAAGAATGTATAAAAACAGTGTTATTTATATTAGAGATATTGGTAAAGTAAAAGTAAAATATAATCCAGCAAGAGACCTAGGTAATGTTAAGGTCAAACTTAAGAGAACAAAAAGAAATGTTGAACAGTTTAAATCACTTAAGAAGACTAGAAATAAAATAAAAGATATTGGAAAGGTTAGAGTTAAAGCCAAGAAATTGGATATGAATTTTTTTTAGAGAAAAAGCTATTACAAAAAGAGAGATAAGGAATACAAAGTTTGTATTTAAAGGCACCTATAATGCTCATAGCTTGATACCATATACAATGAGAGTATAATAATTAGTTGAAAGTTTTGAGAGTGTGAATGTTTTGTATGCATAATTTTCCACATTATGAAATAATCTTATTGTATAATGTTCTAAATTACTAATATAACATTTCTGTTTTTAGTAGTATATTTATTTTTTATTATAAGAAAGGGAGAGATGTGATCTTCTGAATAGGCACAATAAGCAAATTTTCTGCAGATAGCACCGTTATCAGTAATAACATGATGTATTTAACTAAAAAATAAAATAAGAAATTTTCAAAACTTTCTCATTAATAATACATTACCTTGTTTAGCAAGGACTTGCATATATTATTTTGAAGTTTTAAGACATTTAGTATTTTTGATAGGTAGTTAATGATAGAAGGGGGTTGCTTGTCACAGAAATTATTGGTGTTTAAGTTAAGTTAATACAGATATGTCTTATTTGTCTGTAAGACTATGGTTGATATTGGTGTAGTGACTTTCTGATTTATTTGTTCATTGTTACTCCAGTCCATAGTATAATCAGTACACTACATTTGACTCATGGCTATATAGGCTTCTATTTTTATCAGATTGGTTTGGTGCTTATAGTGCAGGATATGTGTGTATATGTATATTTGTGCAATCTTACAACTTTATTTTTACCTCATGTATTTAATTATGATACAGAATATTATGTTTTACAGTGAAACATTTAAATTTATATTAAATATTTTGATAACCAATTTAAACACATTTTAAATGAGTGATGAATAAATGGATCAGTGAATTATTAGACAAAACAAATACACACCAATTACTTTATTTGCTAAATAATTATTTTTTAAGGGTGTAAATAATATTTTTATTGATTCAAATTACATAATAGTATTTAGATGACAATGATTTCTTTTTCAAGAGAAAAAAGTTATTGAATATTTTCACCTAATTATCTCAGTGCAAAATGTGGGATTGGCCTTTTTGAAGTTAACCTTTAAGGGAGGTAACTTTTGATTGGTCGAAGAGTAGACATATTACCAATAATCAGTAATATAAATGGGTGGAAATCTATAAAAAAGTAGTCTAAAGTTTGTCTGATTTTACAGCTCTCTCTCTCTCTCTACAAAGTGGTTCTTCTTCAAAAATCAAGTGATCAACATTCAATTAAAATTTAAAAGTATATATTTTTTTTTAAGTTTTATATATATATTTTATATTTAGATATAAAGAGAGTTAAAACTTAAATTTAAAAGTATATATTTTTTTTTAAGTTTTAAGTCTCTTTTATGAAACTAGTTTACAGAATATTTTTGGAAAGAAAGAAAAGTATGTAAACATAATCAACTTCAAAAAGTTATATCTTCTTATGTTTTGAATTAACTAACTTTAGATTTAATATCATCATTTAAAATGCATATATGTGTCTATAACTCCAATTAAAATGATCTAATCTTAACCTCTAATATTAAAGACAAAATTGAAATGTGTGAACTTTACTATTTTATGGGGGAAAAATATGTTGAACGTTTTAACAAAACCTTTCAGAAATTCTAGATTAAAATGTTTTCTGGCTATAGAAATGTGAAATTCAAATGGAAGGATGTATGTGTCTGTTTTAGTATAACATGCTTTTTGATTATTATTGAATAAGAAATAACCATTCATGTTTTAGACAATTAAAAAACTGAATGAGTGGCTTATATTTAATGGATAACTAATCTATATTTAATGTACAGAAAATCAATATGGGTAGATAAGCCTGAATAATAGATGGGTACATTTTTTCATTGTTCTCCTTGTACAGTCATAATGTAGCAGTAGAATATAGTGTAATTTAAAAAACTATGTAGAATCAAGTGAATACCAGAAAATAATTAACTATTTATATAATGGACGACCTTTGATAAATTATTATAAACTCTGTGATAAATATAACTACATTCAATGTTAGTTGGTGGAAAATTAATATATCCTCTGGAATTTGAAAGACTGATACCTGAGTTATAAAACTGATAATCCACCAGTTAATTAAATAGTAAAGATTACTAAAATCTGTAGCAGTAAATGATAATTTGTCATTATCAAAAAGAAAATATATTGAATACTTTGCATGCTCTGTTCTCAGCAATTTCAATTAGCTACCACTAAGAACATTGGAAACTGCTATTTAATTTGATCCAAATTAATATTGTTTGTCCTGCAGGGAATTGTCTATATGTATACTAACATCCATTTGTTTTATAATTATTAACATTATTTCATATATGACTAAGAGGTTTATTTGCAGACTGTAGAAATGAACATTTTTCCAGCTAAAGAGGTTTTAATCATTTCTTTTGTTGATAGTGTATGTTAGATAGGTAGATCAATTTATTTGTTTTTATATTTTTTGTTTACTTTCTTTTGCTTTAAGATAATCTCAGATACATATAATATGAAAAATATTATACTGGGTAATTGATTATCATTTAAATGCAATTACTTTTTTATGTCCATGTATTTTATATGCTTATGTTAGCAGTAGAAATATTTAGTTTCTATTATGAAGCTAGCAGCTAAACTAAAAGGAGTAAATGCATAAAAGATATTGTCTTATCTTTGTGTTGTCAGAGGAGGTAGTCTATTTAATAGTGATTATTATATTTCAAAATTTGAAACATTTATAACTCGTTATAAATTAAATTTTTTTTTCAATTTATTAATTAATATTAAATGCATAAAAGTGTTATTTTATCTTTGAATTGTTAGAGTAAATGATGTTTGTTTGATAACATTTATTATACTT
The DNA here is from genome assembly GCA_028023455.1 of Epiperipatus broadwayi. Taxonomy (NCBI): domain Eukaryota; kingdom Metazoa; phylum Onychophora; class Udeonychophora; order Euonychophora; family Peripatidae; genus Epiperipatus; species Epiperipatus broadwayi. Next base: position 75,199 of record JAQFVV010007525.1, on the reverse strand, counting down.
CAGATTTGAAGCACTTATAATTTATCATGAAAGAAAGATTTATTTTCAATTTATTGGTTACGGTTGTGATAATATATACATATTGAATATGATATGAAATTATTTTGGACATTGTCATGCATGTGTGTGCCTGTTTTGTGAGATTCATTTATATAATTGTTAAATTTAAAGTCATTTAACTTGTAATTCTTCAATTGGTTTTGGATGATGTGATATGACAAAAAAGTGGAAGAATTAGGAATTTATCTAAGAGTAAATTTATTTTTTTTAATGTTTAGAATAAAATGACTTAAGCAGCTATGGGGAAAATTTTTTATTATGATATATATTATATTGTCAGGGATTGAGAGAACTTTCCCTTAGTTTATTTAAATACTTGTCATGAATGGATTCTCTTTTCTAAATTAAGCAGTTGTGTATTATGATGATTATATTATATGAAGTGAAGCAGAGTACTTCTGTTGTTTTTAGTGATGAGACTGAGTCCATACCAATTTTGAACCTCTGAGTAAGGTTAAGGTGTCACAATATTTTTTTATTTATATTATTAGAGTTAAAAAAGCCTTCTTGTCCCTCATGTGTCCATTTTGGAATGTTTTCCTATTGTATATTCATATGTATGGGTAGTGTAGTTTGCTATTAAAAATAAAAGGGAGGATTAGCTTATTTTATAGAGCATCTAAAGTAGAAGTAGTGCTAAAGTTGTTAGTTGGTCTAGGGCATCATTCATATTATGATGTTTATCTCTTATTTTCATAATCACCCTGATGGGAGGTAGCTGTGTTAATTATATTATAACAGGTGGCACAATATAGAAGCATTTGAAAAATACTAGTCATCCTGAAAATATGGAAGATATTTCTCACCAGATTTTTGTGTCTTGGATAAGTCTTTTTAAATCATATCTTACTAATTTATTTTCATATTTTAAATCATCAAATCTTCAAAATGGTTTATTCTCATCTTGATTCAGTGAACAAAAGAAAGGGAAAAAAAGTGTATCTAGTTAGTAGAATAGTTCAATTGATTTATAAAAGATAATGTGACCTCACTAACTCATTTTTACATTTATGTTGCATTGTTTAACTACCCCAGTATGTGTTTGTTTGGTTGACACTGATTATTAAAATTGGCTGGTAACACGTATATTGGTGAAGCCAAAGTATAAAAGTGTTTAATTGAATGTTTAATTATTTCAATATTAGTTTGTTAATAAATGTTTAGTAAAACATATTAGAACTAACTAACAACATGTAGATGTTTGAAGCAAATGTTCAAGCATTTTTAGCCAAGAGGTCATCACAGCAACCTTGCAAGCAAGTAGTTGGTTGCAAATGGTTGTGGGTTTGCCTCCTGGCCAATGCTATGACATATGAACAAAAAGAGAAACAAAAGTACAAACAAGTTTATTTCAGTGTTTTATTTACTCTAATGTTAGTCTGTTCAGTAATAAGTACTGGAAGTAGCTAATAACATGTGTCTGTTTAAATAAAAGTACAAGAATTTTCTTTTAATGTTTACTTACTCCAGTATGTGAAGTAAAATTATAAATTGTTTATTTTGTCTACTCAATGTAATAAATATTTTAGTTATTTAAAAGTCTTTGTTGAGTTGTACTTTTACATGCATTCATATTCTAGTTCACACACACACACACACACACCTATATATCCGATATGATATATTGCACTTCTTCATGAACTTAATAATGAATATGTTCAAATCTGATATTATTTTCTCGATCCAAACATTTTATAAAATTCTAAATTATTTGGTGAACTTTTGGGAAAAAATGTGTACTTAGTTATTATTTAGATGATGATTTGAAATAGCAAATATTCCCCATTCTTTTTGTTGTCTAACTACTATTTCATTAGAAAAATATTAAATTTTCAGTCACTATCTTTTATGATCATAATTGATAGCTCTTGTAGAGTATGAATTTTTAAATAAGTTTCATAATAAAATCCCTGAGATATCCCATTATTGTTTTTAAGTAGATATTAATTTAGTTATTTAATTTAAAGTTATTGTACAGTAAAAGTTAATTAGTGTTATATCTTTGTTTTTTAAATTTAAACTTATCATATAGTAAAGTTGAACAATGCTATATCTTTGTTTCATTAAGTTTTACTTACTATACCTTAAAGGTTCATTAGTGCATTTAGATGTTGGGAGAAGATAAACTTAAACTATAACTTATCTGTTTGAATGAACAGAACTTTGTCAATTCAATTACTTATTTATTGCAAAATCCAGTAGATGTTGCGATAAAATATCAACATTATGTGATAAAAGTATTGAAAAATGGTTTTAAAAGTTAATATGCATTCTGTCTTCTTATTATTATTGTAAAGTTAAAATGAGTTAGATATATGGTAATTAAGCCTTGAAAAAAATGTTAGCTAAAATTTTAGTATATTATTTCACAAGAGGAGTGTATATGTGAAATTTTTTTCTTGTATAAGTTGGTGTTAGACCCTTGTACACATGGATGGACAAAAAATCCCCACCAAGCTAGTATAGTTGTACCTTAGCTTGCTCATGAATATGATGATCCCATTTTTATAAAGTATTTAAATGCATTGGAGGAGTTTCCCACTTGGTTATTTTCTACATTGTAAGTTGATTTGATTTTTGCTGGCCAGAGGGTGTTAGTTATACCTATGTCTCTCTGTATGACTAGTGTTAAATCCTAGCATACCTCAACTTTAGTGAAAAGGTATTTTCTCTTATTCGGGTTACTGCCTACCCTCATATTAATATTGACATTCCTTATGGGCATATGAATTTCAGATACAGTAAAGTATTAGTTTTAAATATTGGTTACATATTTGTAAAATTGATTTGATGTCAGGGTGAATGTGGATGGTATATGTTTGATTATTATACCGACACATTTATTTATTTAAATGTTTTAATGAATTAATAAGAGCCAAAACTAATAACAAAGTCAAACATTAAACTTAAGAGTTAAATAAGACCTGAGAATATAGTAAGCAGTGCATATATAGAATTATCTAGAAAGTATATTCACAGCCAGCTGATAACTACACAGGAATGATAAGATCATGGAAGTATTATTATCATAAGAACATTGATTAAGATTGTATGCATGTATGATAATGATAAGCTAAGTACTGATTTCTTAACACTTGAAAGGTAACTTGATTGCAAGAAGGTCAGCAATACTTAAAATATCTTCATTGTAAAGCTTAAGGGGAAGACTTATTAGGTTAAGATAATTAATGGGAAATTATTAAATATTATTATCCAAAAAATTACCTTTAGAATTAATAGGGGTAATTAGAAAATAAATCAGTAATTGAAAGCGTTAATAAATGGGGAGGGGGATTTAATATTTACTATATCTTAATTTCAAAAAAAAAAAATGAAGGTAAATATTATTATTCTATATAAGTTTTATTATTAATACTCCATGACAATTGTGATCTCCTAGTAAGTAAGAATTAAATAAGAATGTATTCTATAACATCACAAAATTAGCAGTTTATTTAGGGATTTTTTTTATCATATGGCTGAAAAACTGTGGAAAACCATGGGAATTTAGTAAATATTGCAAATAGTATTTTATTGATTTATATTTGATAATAAAATTGTTATTTTTAGAATAAGATTTTGTGTAAGTCTCAGTGTTTTGTGGTTTACTACTATCTAGAAATTTCAAATTCAATCATGCATCAATACATTGTTATTTATATTTGGTGCATAGTGTTATTAAATCACACTAGGTAAAGTTTACTTAAATGGTTAATTTTTTAAGCTTATGTAACACTACAAGATCTAAATTACCAATACTCTGTAAATCATTTAGTATCTTTAAAGTATAGATTATGAATTATGGGATGGTTATTTGGTTATAGTGGAAGTAGTGGGTGGGCATAAAATCATTACTCCATCAGCTGTATTCAAACACATTCCTAGATAAACTTCTTAAGGAATTTTTCTTTAGTTATTAAGATGTTTGTAATATATTATTTTCACAATTTAATGTAAGCTTAATTATTATAGCTTTCATGTAAGTGGACATTGGCAACATTAAAGTCAGCCACGGTCAACTACAGAGATAATCATGTGGGAAGTTTTATCATATATAATCTATAGCTGCTTGTTCGACTTCCAGACCTTAATGTTCTAAAACTCTGAGAAGAAATTATTATAGGAGATAAATGAACTAGTACATTGGAAAATTGAGAGTAAAGGAGATAGTAGTACAATGGACTTATGAATGTGAGGATGCTGGAGGAATGGATCAGGCAAATGTAGATGGGCATGAAACTATTTATAATCTGAAACAAAATTTTAATTGTTACTTTAATGGTAATTATTGGGGAGTGTGATGAGAGAATAAATTGTAATGTGAGTGGAACTTAAAGTTTATTCTCTTTAATAAATACAGATTTTCAAGAGTATTAGTATTATTTTTTTTTTACTGTGCTCTCAGTTTTTTCTCCATTTATTGATTATTTATTAACCTCTTAATTAGATATTGTTATTAGAAATTATTAAATAAATTATTGAAATAAGGTTTACACCTAAATAATTTCATTGAAGTTGCAATTTGTCACCCTGTCAAATATTCTTATTAATATTTTATCCCATCACCATCAATCCTGAGGGAGACTGCATCAGAAATGATGTTGGCAATGGTCTAAATAATGTCATATTTTTAAAGGTTAGGAGTGGAGCTTGAGAGAATATGTGTTGTTAGTGATGGTAATTGTCATCAGATTTAATAGAATAAAGATTACACTATATACATTACAAATAAATAAATCCATATGTCACATGACCTCATTTAACAAGGTTGCATTAAAAATGTTATATAGAGAGTTTGCAAATAAGTTCTTAACAAGCTTTGCAGAATATTCCGAACCCCAGACTGGTTTCTGCTATTGGCTTTCTCAGTGAGGTGCTAGGATATCCAAGCATTAGATGAACAATATCAGGATAAGTCCATCACTTTATTAAATGAATAACTATTAAATAAAAAAATCTAAAATATTCAGCTATTCAAATGTCTTCCAATCCAGCTATATAACATGAATAGTCATATGGGTTTAAACCAGGTTCAGATATACCATATATTAATAAATTTAGCAATAAAAAATCTCCAAAGCCTTAATAGAAAAAAATAATATTACAAGGAAATAAAGTCATCTGTCACATGATCTAATATAACATTTGTAATACAAGCTTGTTAAATTAGGTCATGTGACATATGACCTGATTTCTTTTCATTTTATTTTTTTGCTATTAAATTTTGAAAGATTTTATATTGCTAATGTTATTAATTTAAAGTGTATATGAACCTGCTTCAGTCCCATATGACTATTTAAGTGAGAAAACTGGATTGGAAGACAAATGAATGTTGGAAAATTTTGGAGTTTCTACTTAATAGTTATCCATTGGATAGTGCTTGCCATGTCCTGATATTTTTAATCTAATGCTTGGATTTCCTAACATTAAGCAGATTTTTCTACAAGCTACATGAACTTTAAAAAAAGATATGACTTACTTTTATGGTTGCGACATTTATTAAGATGAGAGTAAGAATGCACTTACATATGCCAAAAAATCTAAAAATAAAGTGTCTCCAGTGTTATCATTGTTTCTCTTTCTCCTTCAACCAGGTGTTAATGTGGATGGATACTGATCCCTACTTTATATCATAGTGAAGTGGTAAATGATACTGAGTTATCAAGATGAATATAATGATGCAGTATTTTCGGAGTGAGTTTGGAATTGAAAATTTATTGAGTTGTTCATGCAAATTGGGAGAATATGGTCTGTTGGATTGTTGATAAATAGGAAATTGAGTATACTTTTTAAAGAAACATTTATATGATAATTTATCTTAAATTATTAATTAAATTTGTTTCAAAACTAAAAATTTACCAACTTACATATTGAAAAGCATAATTTTAAATAGCAATGTAGTCATTTTTATTTGTTCATTAAATATTAAATAAATACAAACATAAAATAAATAAATGGCAAAGAAGTAAAGCAATCCATATAAATGATTAAAGCGAATTTACTAATGTATGCTTTTAAATAAAATTACATTTTTTTTATGCATAAACTTTTTTTTCTGGTAATATGGTAAGTTTAAATGGACATTAAATTTTAATTTACCTAAAAATAATATAGATTATTGATTTTTTTTTATCGATGATCCAAGTTTACTGAATTTACTACAATAAAGTAATCGTTTACTTCTGAAAAATATACTTTATCTCTTCTTTTTTTTCGTTCGTTACTTTTTTCCTTTTTTGTTTTCGTCTTTAATGGTTTGAAATATTAAATAATATACGTAAAAATTAAAAGGTTTTAAAATTAATGTTTGATATAAAGAATATTAACTCAGTTATATAAATACAACAATTTAAAGATTGATTATCAGAATGAAACAATTACTCTAATACGATTCAGAAAGTACTTTAATGCTAACGATTTTAAATAATGATCATTTTTAGATGATCAGTCACAGTCAAATACTATATGTATTTAAAAAATATAAACATCTGTTTTCATATTATTTTAAAAAAATGTTAAATATAATTTGACTATGTTCATTATAAATATAAATTGCTTTGTAGGAAGGGCTTTTGCAATAATGACTAATTTCCATTTCTTAATGATTAAGATTTGATTAATATTTTATCTTAAGTTTATGTTGTTCATTAAAATCATAAAATATTTTGAGTAAAGCAATAAATCTTTATCACATCATGTAATTAGATTTGGCTAGGATGATACTATATGTGGGGTTCTCCCTCACACACAATGTATTTGCATACAAATTTTTGCCTCTTACTCTCCTTAAAAAAGTCATTTTTATTTTGTTCATGTATCCTTATTACAACCAGTGTATATAACACAAAAATCAATAAAAATATAATGAAAGTATAGTTAGACATAGATATCTTAGTTCTGCTTTGTATGCCATGAAAAAGATACATGCCACACTATTAATTTTGATGTAGCTAAGGTTGGCTTCTTTAAGAGAAATGAAATCAAAAGAAGAATTAAAAAAATCTTTATTATTGAAAATTTATTATTTTGAAGCAATTAACTTTTTTAAGAATTAGTTTAATATTAAGGGTGGATAGGAAGTAAATGGATTTGTGGGTAATATTTAATATATATATATATATATATAGTGGTTATTTTTTGCTGATCTGGTTGAATTTTGGATTTGGGGTAATTTTAATTATATATATATATATATATATATATATATATATATATATATATAGTTGAATTATTATCTACACTATTATCAATATTGTTTTTTTTTCAGTAACAAATTATAATAAAATGCAATTCAAAATATTTGTGCTTTCTATCAGGTAAAACATACATGGAATAGTTGTTAAGTTTAAAGGAATAACTATTATGCTCTACATAAACTCTTTCCAATATGTCTGCCTAAAATATACTAATTTATAATCCCTATTAGAATATAAGCATGTAATTGCAATCTGTTTTTTTATTTATTGCAACGTATTATAATTGAAAGATTAATTTACATTCTGAACATTTAAATTTTATATTCCAGCATATTTATTGTCAAACTATAAATCATCATACTTTAAACAAGAATGTCATAAAGAAATTGAAAAATTATTTTATATTAATATAGTAATACTATCATACATGTGTAATCCACTCCCTTAATTTGACTTTGTGAATATAGTGTTTGTATAAATACTAACCATCTGATATCATTACAAAACCCACTTTGTAAATCTTATATGGGCTAAAAAGGCTAACTTTGAAAAAAAATAATTTTCATATTTGAATAGACATCAGTATGATGCATAATTGTTTTTCATAAATACCATTATTTTTAATAATTTTATTACTAAAAATATTTTTTATACTAACTAAACACACACACACACACACACAAAAACAATTGTAAACATAAAATATTTTTTAAAGAGAAAATACTAAAATATTTTTTACAATTAGTGAGTATTTTTTTTTTTTCCTTTACCCCAAATTAAAGTATGTTTAAATCTTAAAACATTATATAATAATATTAACAAATATATTTTACGTTTATTAAATTAAACCATTTTGTAAATAATTAAAAATGAATATAAAAATAAAAAATAAATATGTTTACTATTAAGTTTGCTACAAAGTCTTGCATTGGTGGTCGAGAGGTCAGCGCGACTGCCTTGCACTTGCAGGCAGTTGCCCGGGTTGCGGGTTCGCGTCCCGGCCGATGCTATGACACTTAAAAAAAAAAAAAAGTAAAATAAAATTTAACCAGGAGTTTATTTTTATTTTTTTTTAAAAAAAACAAAAAACATATTTTTTCTCATTTTGCAATAATTAAAGCTATCAAATAATAAAAATAAAAACTAAAATATTTTATTATAAGAAATAGTTTGAAAATAATAATTGCAAGATTATAATAGAAGTATGGAATATAGATTATTCAAATATGATTTGAAATACTTCATCACCTATAATACTAAGCACAAGTATTATTGCAAGGTAAATTCAACAACACATAATCTAATAATTGACGAACTATTATTTAAAAAATAACCTCATCCACTAACTGTTAAATAAAGTATTAAGTGTCATCACATTTCAATTCTGATTGTTTTTTTGTTTTTTTTTTCATAATGCAGTGATATCTAAAATTAATCTGGTTTGTAATTATCCTTTTATAAAATAGTTTTATTTCATATTTCAATTTTGATTAGCTATCACAAACACACTAATGTTTTCATAAAACCATTTAATCTTTAATTTTTAATTTTTGTTTATAAGAGTACATGTTAACACACATACTCAGTTATGTTTAAAATAAGTCTTTTTTTTTTAATTTGCTTTCTAAAATAGATTACTTTTATGCTTGCTTTTTTTTTTTACTTTTTTTTATCAAATTAATTAAAAGCAAGCAAACTTTTTAATTCCATTTCTATTACTTTTATTTTAATTATAATCTAATTTTAGTTTAATTTTTAAAGTGGAGATTTAATTTTGTGTTGTTGTTTTTTTTTTATAAGTTAATCCTTGGTTAGAATTCTTAATTATGATTGAGTTAGACATTAATATTTTCCCTGGGCTAAGGCTTAGAATTGAACAACAAGAAAGTTTATGTGGAAAATAGGGTGGGGTTATAAATAACCCCAAAAATTTTAGACATTTTAGATTATTCTGACTGGAACAAACTCTTGAAAGTGATTGATTCAGCTTTTTATAAATTCACCATTTTCTTTATATTATCCTGCTGAGATCTATATTGTGTTGCCAGTTTGGACATTTAATTTCCTGTCAAAATTTGAGATAAAGAAAAGATTTTGGTTTTTACAGATATCTAAATTCACTTCTACATATTTTCCAACCTACAATAACTCTTGCTAACTTAACCAAGAGAGGAATTCTGATTCCAGGCTGTTCTTTTGTCATGCCATAAAATTCTTAAAGAAAAAGGATCCCAAACAATGCCTTTAGACTTGCCAACAACATGAAGAGAAGACATCTGACATATGAACTTAAAATAAAAGTGCACACTCCTTGAAACACTAAATGAACTCTGTTTTACTGTAAGGTAAAATTTTTATTATTTCTTTACAGGGTAAATAAAGTTATTTTAATTAAATGTCCACTAAACCTAAAAATAAATCTATAGTTTTAATAAGTATTTAATCTCATAAATATTTTTAGTTGCTTTTTTTATTTGTAGTGTATCATGGAATCTTAGTTTTAAGATTCCAAGTTTGTTTTCAATTTTATTTATTAGAGAGTGTAGTATGAGTTTACATTTTATAAGTTTATTATGTTTTCTTCCTTTTTTAACTAGTGGTATATAAATGCTTTGTCAATCTTTTGTAAATCCAATTTGCTCACCTGCCCCTATTTTATTGTCCAACAATTACTTTAAATTACTGTATTCACATTTTATTTTGTAGACCACAAATCTTTTGGCTGCCAGTTTATCATCTTTGTTATTCTGGTTTTCCTGGAGTTGGACATTTTCTTTCTTCTTTTCCAGATTATATAAGATCATAATCATAATTTTATTTGTCTTGTATGTGTAAATCAGCAATGAATTGCATTAAACATTGCGATCAGTGGTCTGTCATGCCAGCAAAATAACATCCTTGCCTTGTCACATTATTCCAGGCAAGAAATGTTCACCAGCACCATTTTGTTGATTTTCTACAAGACTGTAATTTTTATATATCTCTGAATCAGGAAACTAGAATAGTTGTTCTTTTATAAATCACTAGCAGGAAGATACTCTTAATTTCTCTTTAAATTCTAGGTGATAGAACATTTCTTTCTGCTAAAGCTTTTAATATTTTCATATTTTTAGCTCATATACACTTTCTGATAAATTAACTTATTAAATTCTAGGTCAAACTTTAGTATTTGGTTTTCTAGATTTAATTGCTCTTTTATTTTATTTTCATTGAATTTATTTGTCAGAGTGTGTACTGAAAATTTACATTGTAAAGTAATTTGACATCCTAATTATTTCACATTCTTGATAAATGCTTGGCTAGACATTACTGGCTTTCTAATTAGTTACCTGTATCCTAGTGAGACTTTTTAATTATTATTCTCTGCTTAGTTTTGGCCAATTGTTTAGTTAGTGAGTTCCCAGTTTTAAATGTCAGTTTTCCTTAAATTGGATATTTAATGTTTTCTCCAATATCAAATAATTTATGCTGGAGTATTTTCTAATTTACTATTTTGTTAAATTTGAGATTTAAGATTTTTTTTTATTTTATAATTTATGCTCCATCATATTCAATTACCATTTTCCTGTTCTTGCAATGTAATCAACCATGGATATCTTAAATGTGATTTTTCCATGCATTAGTTCCACAGACATTACGATGTCATTAGTCGATAAGCTATTGATTCTTTCCTACATTGGTTTCATTGATTCATGCAAAAAACTTTCCTTTGCTATTCATTTTAGAACTTTTGAATAAGGAAATCTAAATTGATTAGGTGATTCACCAACTGAAGGAAAATCATTCCCTCCTCTTTTAATTTACTTTTAGAAAATTTGTCTGTCTGTCAGAGTGTTGATGTTTAGTTTTTGTTAGTAAATGCCTGATATAATCATATTTATTGTGTGCAAATCTCTACTTAAAAAAATTATATTTCTCTTAATGAAACTTTCAAATTATTTAAACTTAATTTGGCTGAAGTTTGTCTTAGTGCTGTTATTTCCAAATTGTCTGAACAATATTCCCAATCTTTTGATTTCTTCATGAGTCTAGTTGGTGCAAGCCATTATCCTCATGCACTTTTGGTCATGGTAAACAAATTTTCCAGATACACAGTGTTCTGGTGGTGCCCTTCATGACCAAGCATAGATTGAGTGACCATTACATTAAACATTATATTTAATGTTTTCATGATTGTATGATGTTGATAAATGATTATTTTTTGTGTTAAACTGTGTATATATTTCCATTATATATGGATAATTTGACCAACTGGCATCCATCATTGTTGTGTGTATTTTTCATTACATACCAATATTTCTATTACCTAGCATCCACCATTGTCAAGGTTGACATTGGCAGAAGCTAGTTCAGTGAAATATCAGTATGCAATTGATAATAATACACAGTTCACCCCCCCCCAAATTATATATATATATATTGTGCCCTTTTGTATGGGTCACCATCTAATTTTTGTGCTAAATTATTAAAAATTTTAAATTTAAGATATATTTGAATATGTGATGTTAATTTTGCTTATGGTAATATTTCAAAAGATTTAATGAAAGCAATCTATGAGTATTTGATATGTAAAATTGTGCTGATATTGAAAGAGACATTTTAAATGATGATGATTATAATATATAGTTGGAAAAAATGGCCATAATCAATACTGCATTAATATATTTAATAAATAGGTATTTAAAGCTAAAAGTGTTTAAAAGACAAGTAAGATTAAATACATATATTTATTGTTGATAAAATAATGATATAAAAGAATATAAATATTTTTAATTATTATAAATACTTAAATAGAAGCTTAATATTTGATTTTAATGATATCAAATAATTATTTTAAAAATTTGTTATAATATCTTATTTATTTTAAAAATATTTATTTTAAAAATGCAATTGTTAGTTATTTTTAGATTATAACAAGCGTTTCTTGTGTTGAAGAAACAGATGTTAGTTAAATATACACAAACATGCTTGGAAGTTATTTAGCAAAGTTGCAAAACTATTTTAAAAATCATGTTGTAAAATTTATAAATAATACGTGAGTTATCACGAGATAAAAATAAAGATATTCAATGTAAAATATTAAATCTGATTTTAAAATATTGTTTTAAAAATATAACGTATAAAAAAAGACTTAGTTTATTTTAAATAATTTTATAAAAGTTAAAATTAAAATCAAGTAAGAGTATATTTTAAAAGTGTTTAATAAATTTAAATAAACGATAAGGATTATTTTAAAAATTTAATAATGTAATAAATATTAAATATTAAATAAGTCATTATTTATTTTTAATTTTGTGTTGTTGGTAAATATGTAAATAAGCCAGAAAATTGATTGTTTAAATGTACCAATCAAATGGGATATTTCTTCCAGTATAAAAGCTCAGTTCAATTGTTAGGAGAGGACTCTGTGATTGATTTTTCAAGTTAATTGTGTTATTAAAATAGCTACGTAAATTTTGTAGATGCTTTTAAAATCATTTTTCAAAATTATAAGAGTGTCTTGTAAATAAGTTATAAAAGTTTTAAATGATAGACCTGCAGTGTTAATTTAATTTTCCCTATCAGTCGTCTGGTATATTAAGATCAATTTACATGCAAATAGTCATGGGAACATCATATATAGTGAAAATATATCGGAAACTGTATACTAAAAGTATGACAAACGCTGGATTAGTTCGGATAATTACAAGATGGAGAAAAGTAATATTTTGGACAGTATATAATTTTAAAAGCTAATTGCTATTGACTATTAGAAAATTAAATACTTTAAAGAATAAAATACTTCTTTATAAAGAAAGTATTTTGTAAGATATAAATTTAAATATATCTTAAGGAAAGATATTAAAAATGAAAGTAGTTTTTATAAATACTTGCCTTGCTAAGTCTTTATGTTTAAAAGACTGAATATTGACAATTTTGAAAGGCAAATAAATTGAAAATATAATTAGCTAAAAGTCTTAAGATAATAAAAAATTATTATATTGAAATAATCTAAATGCTGGTTGTTTGGATGAAGAAACTTATTCTTACCTGGATATTTTGTTAATTAATGCGCAAGTAATACATGGACGTTCCAGTTAATTTAAAATAATTAAATGATAATTTTTCATAAATTATAAATAATTCAAGAATAATAACTTTTAAATAGTATTCTTTAAAGAACTGCATCCGGATCAGATAAACTATTTTAATTTTATTATATTTATAGAAGAATTGATTAACTTTTATTTTGGTTTTAAAAGAACGTTTTCATTTTTCATAAACTTTTAAAAAAACACGTGATAGACCGGAAAAGGAAATGGTGTTTTAGTGAATTTATGCCTAGGATTAAAGAACTATATGATGGAAAAAAAAACATCGCTGGAATTACGTAATATGAATTCTGTTTATTTATCTAATATAAAATTTAAATATTATTAATCTATTAAAAATAAGATAGGTACATTTCTTAAAATAATAACTAAAAATGATATAATAATTAATTACATAAGTTTATTTTATAATTAATATAACACGTAATATGTTGAAGAATGATTGTGAGTGTAAATGTGAATTATTTTATGAAGCTGTAATTCTGAAGAATATTGGAAGATGGACTGTACATTAAATCATTATTGATGGTAAAAATTGTATCATAATAATAATAATTTTGATGTATTTAATATGTTTTTTTTCTTTAGATCAACCAAATGATATGTTATTGTTGAATGGACGTATGAATATTTTAAAAATACACACATATTATATTGGCAGTAACAGTTTTATTTAAATATGCATAATTTGAATTTATGATATAAATATGATACCACATTACATAAGAAGCTTAGAAATAATTATATGATTCTTTCGTAAATAAATTTTGATATTTTGTTTTATGTTACAGTATTAGAATTATATTTGTTATTCATAAGTAATTATTTTTATTGCAAGTTAGGAAGAGATTTAAAAGTCTATATTTTATTTGGTTTTATTCGAGAAATTAAGTTAAGTTTTATGTAGAAGTTTATATTTGAGTTGGAGATTTACCGAATATAGATGATGAAGTATCAATAGTATGGATAATTAGTATTTATTTAAAATTGATGATTGTTTTTTCTGGAAAATTTAAGTAAATTTTAGAGGATGTTTTGTAGAAAGAAAGTTATTTAAAAGGAGTAGAATAACATATAAAGTAAAGTAATAATTTTACATAGAAAAGAATCATAGAATTTATCTAATATTATACTTTATGAATTTGAAATTAATGAATAATTTAGATATTATTATTTAATAGTACATATATGTAATGCATATTTGATAAAACATGTAACATGAATTGCATTAAATGAAATATAAATTATAATCAATTATTGTTGTTACATTACAAAGATACATTAGTTTCTATATTATGCTATTAGAGTAATGCTGATAGTAAAATAAACACATACTAGTACTTGATGAAATGAATAGCAGTAATACTTAAGTGATGTAGCAATTTAATTAGTAAAGTTTAATTGTTTACATATGCTACATAAATATTGTTTGCATAAATTTTTCTGTGTAATAATTGAAGTTTACTGATGCTTGTTTAAAGTCTAAGTTTTGAAAATACTTCAGTGTTATTAGTACAGCATTTTAAAAGAATGTAAATTATGTATTAAGAATATAAGTTGGTAACAGTGTAAACATTTTGTATTATCATTTTCTTATTTTTATTTTCTTTTGTTTTCCTAATTTGAACTGTAAATATTGTAAATAAATTCTTAATCAAAGTTAATGTAAATAAATTTGTTTAATTTGTTTTAAAAGTGTGTCGAGTTCATTATTTTGCACCACAGCATTTGACAGCAGATAATTTGAATAAACATAATATTTGCACAATGTGAATTTATTAATATTATTTTAGAAATAAATACAATATTTTCCTGATTATCATTTATGAGAATTGATTGACATTATTACATTATATTACAATGGTCATAGAGTAATTATAATGCATAATATAAGAGTACAATATTATTTATTGCCACAGATTATTAAGTTGTAAGATTTTGATCTATTCTAAAATTAAGATACTATATGAAAATAAAAGATAAACATGTTATTATTATTCAATGATTGATGATATAATAGGAATAGTTAAGGTTAAGTTATACCCTAAGAGTATTATTATTATTATTATTATTATTATTATTATTATTATTATTATTATTATTATTAGAATAAGTTAGGTGTATTTAGGTTTGATATAAAATCCCTTATCATACTTATTTACATGAGTTATCATTACTTTAAGATAATTAGAAGAACCTGAGATTATTTAATTATATTTTAAAATTAAAAGTTAAGATTTATTTTTATTATTATTAAAGATAGTTTATTTTATTTTAAAAGCCATAAGAATGCTGTAGAGGTAGTAGTAAGTTAATAAGAAGGTGACAGTATTCTTATGCCATTGAGACAATGTCTTGGAAGATATTGACTCAATGTAAATCTACTTATTGCTTTGTAACTTTACTTCACAGTCTCATGATTTTAATAAATACTTATTTAATTAATACATAATAAAGAAGTATATTGATTTTGATAATTGATAATAAATTTAATTAGAATATGATAATTTAAAAATATATTAAAGATAGATATACAAATTTTAATTAAGCATTATAATTTAATAGAGCTAGTCGTATTTCAAATTATAATATACATCGAGAAGTAAGGGTACAATATATATATATATATATATATATATATATATATATATATATATATATATATATATATATATATATATATATATATATATATATAACCCGTGCAAATCTTCATTTTAATATATATATATAATGGTTTTTTTTAGTTTTTAATCTATGTACCAACATGAGTGTCATCACATTGTATAATAACAATGTTTTGATCATCAGTAGCAGCACAATTCATTTGCATACAAATTTGGACATTCCGCCTGGAGGATAGAGATAGAATTATACATCTGAGATGAATTTGGAATGACTATAATGAATGAATTAGAAAGTCACAAATATGTTGACATGTTCATAATTATGTTTATTGATAATTCATGTCATCTATTAACTTCATCTGCAGCAAACATTTTTTTCAAAACTTTACCATTTTAATTACTTTGTATTCAATACTGAGCAATATGTTAAAAATAAAAGTAATTGACATTGAATTGTTTTAAAATGTTCTTTAAAATGTAAATTGTTATAATATATGTATTATCTGCTTCTGGCATAAAAACACACTACTGTTCACTAGAAAATATTTTTTTTTACAAAATATATAGTTCATGCTTTCAAAAGAAAATATGATTTCATTAGTTTGGATTAAAATTTCATTTAGTAAAAAAATATGTATATATTATACAAAATATATTTATTATTGTTTTATGTTATTAATACAATCAATGGGTTTTATTTCTGTCATTTTAAGCTTGCTATTCTATATAAAATGTAATCATTGTGTGTGAATAATTGTAGATAATTGAATGTCATTAAATTTATTAACAAATCCCATTGCATTTATGTATATAATTGCAAAACATCATGAAAGTGAGATCACTGTAATGAAAAATAATGATATAATTTGTTTGTGAATATCATTGACTTATCTTAATTATATTTAATAAAAAAAGCTAAATAATTTTAAACTTGTTTATTTTTTAGTTCAGTGATTTATCATTATACTGTTTTATCTAACATTTAGGTTTATTATTATTTTTTATGTCTTCTAATCATTCGTATTTATTTTACAAATAATTTTATTGAATTTTTCATATAATATTTGAGGTATATGTGAAAATAAATTATATAATATCTGTAATTTAATTGTTTTTATAAATATTATAAAATACGAAATGTAATAACATTTATTTAAACTTTCTTTTCATCTTTATGACGAATGAATGCATAGTGCTTCTTGAGTTTAATGGATTGAATGACAAGGCTTTATAATTCTTATTCTTGATTATGAAAATAGATAATTAATTTAATAATCGATTAAAAAATCAAACAAAAATATCTATTTGGAAGATCAGATATAGATTAAATTAAGACGTGTGTTCTTTAACTGATTACACATTTTTACATAATTTAAACTGGACAATTATAGGTATATAATAAGATTTTTCCATAGTAAAATATAAAATAGGAATAAAAAAACTTTCATTGAAATTTAGAAAATACCAATATTATATATATATATATATTTAAAATGCCCCATAGCTATATACACCTTTCAGATAAAGGTATGCATTGTTTTATTTAATATATGTAATACTTAAAAATAGTATTTCATTGACCTTGTCAAATTTAAAATAAATTCTATAATTTATATATACAATTGCATACTAAAACTATTACAAACTTATAAGCATTTTTCTCTTAACAAGATACTTGTTTTTTTTTTTTTTATTATTACAATTATTATATTTGCTTGTTGTAGAAAAACACAATAATGTTAGATAATGTAAACATTTGACATCATTATGAATGAGTAATTATTTTATCTCATTCATGAAACATAGTTATTCATGCAATGAAAAAAATTTTTAGTTGCCTTTAGCTTTCTTTGAATCTCTTATAGTTATTTGTAACAGTAGTTTGCTAATTTTGTGTTTATTTGTCAGAAGCAATTCTAATCAAAATGCATATCATTTTTTAGTTGAAAAAGATATGAATATTTCAGTAAGGATTAAAAAATATCTAACACAAATAAACCAATGACACTGCTGATCAAGAGGCTTTGTGTACTTTACCTTTTTACTGCATGCAGGTGTATTTGATATAACCTTTTTTGAGTTACTTCTGAAAAAAAAAATGTAGATTTTCTGTAGCTTATAAATATATATGATTATTTGATACTTTTATATTTTATGTCTAACCATTCAGCCATTTTGTTTTGTTATAAGACAATTATACAGTTTCTTGGGCCTAAAGTAGGTAATAAAAGAAAAAAAACAACAACAATTATTTGTTTATTTTTATTATATTTTCAATTAATACTAATCCTAAACTTAATCCTGACCCTAAAGCTAATTTTAATCCTTTTGGAAACATTTTTCATTTTAAAATAATAATAACAACAACAACAATAATATTGATGGTGATAATAATAATAATGATGATGATGATGATAATAATAATAATAATAATAATAATAATAATAATAATAATAATAATAATAATAATAATAATAATAATAATAATAATAATAATAATAATAATAATAATAATAATAATAATAACAATGACAACAACAACAAAGATAAATATAAATATTATTGTGACCTCATAGAACAATCTAACGTTTTTACATCTTAAAACATCATGACTAACAAGAAGCAGATGGTAAAAGCATAAGTATTAATTAATTTTGAAAAATATTAATAATAAATATCAATAATTATGCACTTATAATGCTCATTAAAGAAGTTATATGTTAATAAATTTATTTAAAACTTAGCGCTTTCAAAGCTCTATGGCTTGATAATCATAGCTGTGCAAAATAAAAATAAAACGATTGATAGTGATGAAGGGGTGTATTCAAATTTATGTTAATTAGATGTTTCGGTATATTATTTAAAATATTGTTTGACTTAGTTTGTCCATTTTTTTGAAATGGCGAAACAGGTGTCCTTTCTATTAATTGATTGGGTGTCATTATTTATGAAATATGCCTCCTTTATTTTGCACCTATGGTTTTTACTCTTTCTACACAATATTCTGGGATGGGTAGGTTCAAATCTGTGTCCAGTAGCTTTTTCATGTTCCCTGAATGCTGAATAGACTCCTTGTTGATCAGTGCCTTTTATACATATACATGTGCTGGGACGCTCTCTTTGTAATTATAGTTTTTGTTTCCCCATAATATGAGGCTCTGTGTCTGGCCTGAGGGCATTGTATCTTGTACACCACTTGAGATGTTAGTTTGGGATCAAGTTTATTTTTGAATTAATTATTTGTCTATTTGTGTTGGCTGAAGTGCAGAAACCAATAATAAATTATTTTGATAATGTTTTAGTTAGATGTTTGGAAATATTGGGTATATATGGTATAGTTATTCTTGGTTTATTATTTCTGATTCCTCCTTTCTGTTTTATTTTTGCTTGGAACTGTGCTATTCTTTTAGTTATGTGTCTATATTTGTAGCCAACATATATTAGTTCTTTAATGTATTTTAATATGTTATCTCTTTTGTCTGAATTACATTTACATAAGTAATCATTTCTATGTAGAAACTAATTCAGTCCAGGATATTTATGTGAGTTGGAAACTATTGCACTCTGATGCATGTATCCTCTAATTTCTAGGGGTTTGATGGTCATGTGGTACATTAATTGTTTATATTCTCTTTGTATGTCTAGGTCCAAATATTTTAGATAGTGTTGATCATTTTCACATGTGGTATTTAGTGTGAGTTTAGACATCAGCTGTAATTCTTTGGTGATGTTTAAGATTGTACTCCTTTTAGTAGCAATAAACACATTATCCACATATCTAAGATATATCATTGTGGGTTTATCTGCTTGTATAAATGGTATTACTTGTTTCTAATGGTAGTTTAAGAAGATGCTGGACATTATACCACTAATGGCTAAGCACATTGGCCATCCCTGCTCCATTTTATACCATTTTCCTTCAAAAATAGTGTGGATATTTTTATTTATCCATTCCAAAAAAGCCACAATAAAGTTAAATTTACCATCTGGGCATTGTTTATTAATTAATTCTGTTTTGACTTTGTCTATTGAGTGCTTTCTGTCCACTGATCCATATAGCTCTTTCACATCTAGAGCTGCTATTTCACAT
Source organism: Epiperipatus broadwayi (assembly GCA_028023455.1). Lineage (NCBI taxonomy): Eukaryota > Metazoa > Onychophora > Udeonychophora > Euonychophora > Peripatidae > Epiperipatus > Epiperipatus broadwayi. The sequence goes on along the minus strand of JAQFVV010007525.1, from coordinate 55,134 downwards.
TCTTGATCTATTTGTATATCTCGTATTTTGTCCACTAACTCAAATGATGATGCAATAGCATAATCACCAAATACTATAGTGTCAATCAACCAGTGGTTAATTAGTTTTGCAGTTTCTTGGTAGTGCACTACAACAAAGTCTAACATCAGGCTTAACATAGAACAATACTTAATGAAAATCACAGTCACTAGACCATGTGTTAAAGTAAAACTGGCAAACATAAATTCATACAAAAGGAGGCCACTTTTTAAAATGACACTCCAGAGAAAATATAAAGAACAAAGAATTTCACTTTATATTTGTAGTGTATTAAATCAAAGTATAGTAATCTTTGTAATTTTCTTAATTATTACAATAAATCCCACCTTGGATGGATTATGTATTGTAATATAGTATTTTAATGGATGTTTTATATAAAAAAAATTAATGTGTGGAATTATGTATTTATAATTGTTTAACTAGAAGGGACATGACTTAGAATAGTAGTTAATAAAAATTGAAAAATTTGCTATACTTTGATTTCTTACACTACAAATGTAAAGTCCAGTGTTTTGCTTTTTGCATTACATCTACAGTGGAATTTAAAAAGAATCCTCCTTTTGAATGAAACTATGTTTGTCATCTTTACATAAACTTTTTTCTCAGATTATTTTTTTTTAAATTATATAATTTTTGGTTAAGTGCCATCTCACATACATTTTTTCTCATGTGTCATAGCATCAGCCAGGAAGCGAACTCGCTAACCTGGGACAACTGCTTGTAAAGCAGTTGTTGGTCATCTTTCGACCACCAGTGCTTGACATCTCACATATATTTTTGGCTATATTTTCTTCATTATGCACATATTTTATCATAAATTCAGATCTTAATCTGTATTTAAAATTTTGATTTCAAAATAATCTGCATTTGGCAATATTTTAGCAAAATATGAATTTTGATTGCCAAACATGGTATTACAAATAAACGATTGCCCATCCCTTTAATTCTCATAAAGGGCCTATTGAAGTTTCAGCCCCTGTTGAGTGGGAGTTTCTAGTTTTCAATGTCAGAAGTCACATATAAAAAGTAATAAATTTTGAATGTAAATAAATATATTTATGTAATATTTACAATATCAAAAATAATGTTGTGCATTATAGTTTTAGAAATATTATCAGTAACTGTCTTATATATTAAAAGAAATTTGGTTAGTGTTAGATAGATTTTTCTGGATATAAATTTTTACAGCAATTAATCTTATGTGATTCACTAGATTAAAACACCAACAATGGTTCACTAAGTAAACAAAATACTCTCTATTCATGGCACAAGATAAAACATTTTAAGAGAAAGGAACAAAAATATTCATCACTTTTACTTAAAATCATTTAAATAGGGTCATCAGAAGCAATTTGGAAAATTTAAATATTTCACACACACACACACACACACATATATATATATATATATATATATATATATATATATGTTTTGTCATATTGTGAAGAGAAAATTTTAAACAAATTTATATTTATGGGAAATATTAAGATATATTCGAGATATGTGGATGATGTTTTTATATGTGCTTCTCCAGAAATGATTGATAAAATTTTTGATGAATATAATAAATTAAAAGGTCTTATCTGGACTATGGAGAAAGAATATAATAACAGTATTAAATATTTAGATTTGATAATTTCAAGGAACAATAATATGATTGACTATAAATTGTTTATTAAACCTATTGAAACTAGAGGGTATATTCCCTATTTATCTAAAGTTCCACATAATTATAAAATGGCTGTTTTAGGTCATATTTGTATAGAAATAATATTTTGTGTAAATACGCATGTGATAAAAAGAAAAATATTGAAAATTATGTAAGTGAATTATTAAGTGTAGGTTATAATATAAAAGAAATTTATCAAGTGGTTTGTCAATTTAGTAAGAACATTAATAGAAATACTGGTGATGATGAAATTAAGAGTAAGAAGTGGATTTCTTTGCCTTTTTATAATAATAATCAAGTAAAATTTATGAAAAAAGTTTATAATGGTATATATAATGTTTATTTTTATGGCTCAGGTAATTTAAATAGAATGGTTAATAATTCAAAAGATAAGTTAGAAAAAAATAACATGAGTAATATAATTTATAGAATTTTTTGTGGGTGTAACTTATCATATGTAAGGGAATCTAGATGTAATATAGAGAAAAGAATTAAAGAACATAAATTGTTATATAAAAGAGTTTTGAAAAATGTACAGATATGTAATGATAATAGTCATGAAGTCAAGTTATATACTGAATCTGTTTTTTATGATCATGATAGAAATTGTAATTTTAAGTTTAATTTTGATATAAATAAAATAAAAATTTTAGGCCAAGAGAGAGATAATGAAAAAAAGAAAAATTAAAGAGGCAGTTTTTATTAGTAGGTATAAAAATACGATAATAAACAGACAGTCAGCAAATGTTAGGATTAATGAATTGTGGGATATTTAAATCGACATGTGTTTCCGGTTGGTAATATATGATTCCATTTTGAAAGTTGAGTTGAAAATGATTATGAATATAATCGAAAATATTTCTTTATGAGTTTTTATTGAGTTTTTATTTATATTGTATTATAAATTGTTTACCGTTGTTTGGAATATATTTAAGTTTTGTTATTATATTATTGATATTAGCGGACATTTATTTTGTTTGAATATATATATAGTTTACATATGTTAATACTTCTATATAATTTTCTATTAATACATTTTAATTTATAAAATAATAATTATTTTAATTTACCTAAAATATGTAACATCTTAGAATATAAAATTAAGCCTTTAAAAAAAAATTTGCTAAAATGTATCATGTTCTCATATCAATACCAATTTATTAATCAATCAATAGATTGCCATTGGTATAAAGATATGTTATTGTCTGCAAATTAATTACAAACAATATTTTTAAAGAAATTTTGATCTCAATTATTGTGGTAATGAATTCATTTTAGTTGTCATGTGTAAGTTTAATATAATTCACATTTTATTAGTATACATGTACAGATTAATTCATCCTTTTCAGAAAAAAAAACAAAAAAAAAGAAACTGAAATGTATATATTTCATTGTCAGATATATTTATTAAATGTCAGTATTACAACATTTATATATATTTAACTGGATTGACATCCCATTCAAAGGTTTTACTGACAAAATTAAAAACGTTTATTTCGTTAAGTTTCTAAAGTTAAAAGAAAAAAAAAAGATTTTAATTATTAAAAAGAGTATGAGTATTAAAACACCTACTCATTTATAGATCACTTGAATGTTTATAAAATTGTTTTTAACTGAAACACAGGCTTGTTATATACCTGTGGCTATATATATGTAATATAGGGTATATGAGCACAGACTTTCACACCACCCACCTTTCTCCACTCTATCTAATAACACTGATACACCTAAACACATATATGCTGTAAAGATAAATAATCACCAATATACGTATTTCATGCTAAACCAGCAATCATCAGTTGGTCCAGACTATCATCTTTACACACATATATAATATAAGTGCTCAGATATATATTAAGATAGACTATCCTGTCCATTAAACTATGAGGATAGTCTATCTTAATATATATCTGAGCACTTATACTATATATGTGTGTAAAGATGATAGTCTGGACCAATTGATGATTGCTGGTTTAGCATGAAATACGTATATTGGTGATTATTTATCTTTTCAGCATATATGTGTTTAGGTGTATTAGCGTTATTAGATAGAGTGGACAAATGTGGGTGGTGTGAAAGTCTGTTCTCATATACCCTATATTAAAATTGTTTTTAAAATAGTTGTCTTATACCGCTTGTTTTTAGTTTTTTTTTTTTTTTAAAAAATCAAGTTGATTATTAAAAACAAGCTGGCTAGTTAATTACATTCCTGTTGCTTTTATATTAATTATTGTAAAATCATTCCAAAAAGTGGAGATTTGATTTGTATTGTTGTTTTTGTTTCAATAATCCCTGGGTAGAATTCTTAGATTAGATTGAGCTGGAGATTAATATTTGCCCTGCCTTAGGCGTAGAATTCAACAACAGGGAAAGTGTTTCACAGGAAGTGGAGCGAGGTATAAATAGCCCCGAAAATTCTAATCCATAAAAAAAATTCAAACTTACTTGTTGCATACCAAGTCATTTCAGAGTAAATAACCATTATCAATGCTTGCAAAGAATCACCAGATAACTTGAAATAATACAATGCTTATTGATAGTTATGATACCCTGGATGTTCTAATAATTAAAGAAAAATCTAGATCAATATATTAAAAAAAATATTATCATTTTAATAATATTATATTATAAGTCATAATTATTAACAATTAATATTGTAATTATTGTATAAGTTATATTTATTATAAATTCAACATCACAATAAAAAAAAAAGATTTTGATACATCAAAAATTAAGACAATTTTGCCATATATAAAAGGAGTAAGTGATAGAATTGGTAACATTTAAAAAAATAATAATATTCACGCAATTTACACTACTTATAAAAAAATAGTGAAATATTTCCACTTTCTAAAGATAAAATTGCTTTGAAGTGTCATGGTTTATATAAAATTCCATGTAGAATCTGTCCACTTACATATATAGGACGACTAATCATAGAATAAATATTAGAAAGGAAGAACACATTCTGGCAGTGAGAGAAAAATACAATTCATCAGCAATTTATTCTCATATAAAATTAACAAATCATGATATCAATTTTGAAAAAATAAATATTTTAGCAAAAATTGAACAATATGACCAGAGATTGCTAAAAGAAGCTATAGTGATTTTTAAAAGGACCAAGAGCATAAATGAAAGATGTGAATTAAAGAATATTAACAACATTTGGAAGAAGCAACTGGAATAGAAAATAAATTTTAAAATTTCTCAACCAATAGAATTTAAATATGAGAAAGAAAACGATAAAAACGATTTTAAATCTCACATGCATTCTTATGATTTGAGAAAGAGGATGCTCTGAGGAGGTACTTGATAGTGTACTGAAACGTCATCATTTAGCTATTTCACTACATGGAATATCCCGCACTACATGGAATATATATATATGGAATGTGCATCAATCACAGACTACTGGTCAAAGTAAGGGTGATAATTGCAAGTGACTGGCATACTCAACAATATCAGCCACACAAAATATCTATAAATCATGCATTGATATACAATAGGAATGTTCATCAACAACTTACAACTGATAAGGGCACTTTGTGTACAGACTGGCAGATTTAACAGTATCAGACTAAGTATATATATATATATATATATATATATATATATATATATATATATAAATATACCAAACATAGCTATATATATATATATATATATATATATTAAAGCTTGTTTGGTGATACATTTTAGTACAAGCTTAAAGGCAAGTTGTACAATTTGTGACTTGTTTTATTAATTATTATAAGTGTGCCCATGAATGTTTTTGCAATGCAATATTGCTTTAGCTGTTAATATATTGTGAAACTGAACTGAGTTCAGACATATATAGCTAGATTTGAAGAAATTAAAGTTTCTGAAAAATTAGAGTTTTCAAAGTGATAGTAATCTATTAAATAAGTGTTCTGAGTTGGAGTTTTAGATCTAGTTTCTGAAATCCTAAATCTTCACTGAGGTTAGCCATTAATCTTGAAACCAATTGGTCTGGAGATGAAGATAGTATGAGAGAGATTTTGAATACTATCTCTGTTTGCACTTATATTTAAAGATTTGTCAAGATGTTACAAATATTCAAAAAATGTCTCATGATTTACATATCATCTATAACCCTCTCTATTGTCCAATGATGATCCTAAATTTTTTTAATATTTTTCAAGATTTATTTAATACCCACTTTCTTCCCAACTTTTTTGAACCTTGTACTAAATTCATACATTTGTCTTTATTTTCTTGTATATACAGTCTCATACACTTTACATTCTTTATAATTTCTACAATATTTTATTACCTTGATACTTTCTTCACATTTCATAACATGCCCTTTTTCTAACAAATGATAAAATGGTCCTGAATTAATGTCTCTCCTATTTATTGCACTGTTGTGCTCCTTACCTCTCTCTACCTTACTTTTTACTAACTGACCTATATATATATATATATATATATATATATATATATATATATATATATATATATATATATATATATATATATATATATATATATATATATATATATAACATACATTTTTGGAACACATTTTATAAACTATTTTTATCTTATCATTTTTATAATTTTTCATTTCTGCATTTCTTACTAACTTTTTTAAAGTTTTACTATTTTTCCATCCTATGCCTATATTCTCATTTATTTATTCTTGCCTATCATTCAGAATTTTATTGTCCTTTGAGATATGGAATAGAAATCCATTTCTTATTTTTTCTTTCATTTTTATTGGTAACTTTCTTATGTTCTCTTCTATCTCTCAATATATTTCTTACAACCCTACCATTGTATCTGTATTCAATGTATTTCTTCTGGATTTGCAACTTTTACTTTTTTGCCACCTTTTTGTTTAATGAAAGCCTATCATTTTTCTCTTATTATTCCTTTCAATACCCTTATTTTCTGAAAAGAATGTTGATAAAATCATGGATGTATCATTGCCCTTATGTTTTTTTCATTAATAAATCTAATTATTTCACTACATCTTCATTATTTTTATTGTGAATTTAATATTAAATATATTTTATTTAGTTCATTAAATGCTTTCATTATGCTTTGTCTAGTTTCTACTACTGTTACATCATCTATGTATCTATAATATTTTATAATTTCCCCATTTTAAATATGCATATTAATTACTCCCTACTCCATCCAATGTACCATAATTGATGCCATAATTCCATTTATCAAACATCCCATTATTCATACTTTCTCTATATTCCAATATTAACTAAATATTATTAATAACTTTTTTATTCTTTTTATCCATTCGTTTAAAATTTCCCCCTTATTTATGATGTGTCTTATCACAATTTCTATACATTCCTTTCTAGATACACTTTGATACATTTTCTTTATATCAGATGATACTATATTCCCATTTCTTCCTGATTTAACCATTTTTAACCATCCTACTACTTTCTCAGACTTTTTTATACAATACTTTTCATATGTTATGTTCAGTATCATTATTTTTTTGAATTATTGTAACGTCTTAACAAGGTTCAATTTTGAACAAAAGATGATTTGATGGAAATATTTTTTTATTTTAATTATGTAGTTGTTTAATAAATAGATTATATTCAGTTCAGAAGAAATATGTAGAGCTTGCAAATATATTTAAAAATATCACAAATCCAAACTCAAACAGTCTAGCCAAGAAAAAATAAAATTAAAAATCCAACCAAAAGATTCACTGCTACAAGCGTACTTCTCAAGTGTAAAGTACTACAAAACAACACCATATTTATTAAACATTACTCACAAATCCCTTTATTTTCCATCCACTCTTAATATTAAAAAAAATATTTAAACAAGTTTACCTCTTGACAATAATAAACATTCATCAATAAAGACCCCCCAATTCCTCTTTTTATTTTACTTCTCTCAAAGAAGACAACCCCAACATTACCAAAATTATTAGTGTGCCCTGTATCTTTTTCATGAACATTCAAAGCAGAATTAAGATATTTATTTCAAACTTTACTTTTGTGAACTGTTATTCTTTCATTTAAACTCAAACTACTTGACCTTTGTAAACCTTCCATAAATGTTTTGGAAAAAAGTTTAGAACAATGTTTTATAGATTATGATAACATGATGAGTATGAAGCTACAACTGAAAGCAATATACAGTGTATTTTACCACTCTTAGTTGAACATTGGTAGAGTTTAGATTCATATAGAAGAAAGATTCACCTTTTATTTATTCATACCCTGTATATGTGTGCACATTAGATGGCATAGAGACCAAGATGAAACACATACAATTTTATTAAAATATGATGTTCTATATGCTTAACAAACATGTGTATGTTTTATTCATAATATTATAAGATACAACTCTATAATATATTAATTACATAATTTGTTAGAATAGGGCAGCACTAAGTAGTACATAATAATTGAAATGATAAATATTTTAATGTTAGATACATTAATGTAGCACACAAGCCAAAAGTTACTGGATTATAACCTTCTTGAAGACAACAATAAGCAATACCATGAAAAGATGCCCTGCCAAAAGAACTATATTGTGTATATAAAATTTTTAAAGATATCAGCTGGTTTTAAAGGTAAATAATTTTTGACAAAATTATTCAATCAAAAATAGAATAATGAAAGAAAATAATAAACGACCATTTCCAGTTGTATTTTTTAAAAGAGAAACTCAAGAACTTTCTTTAGTAAAAATGACAGTTAGAATCTCTAATTTAAAAGTAAAACAAGTAAATATTTTTTGCTTGAAATATAAGTCTAGAAAAAAAAAAAGATTAATTCATATATGACTTTATTTTTAAATTTTAAAAAAAGTAAACTCCATAATCTTTCTAGTTTGGAAAACAATAGAAATTTAAAATATTTTTTAAATTGGTTATAATAAATGAAGAGAAAATACATTTTCAAACTAAATCTCAAGTTAGTTTTATTTTTAAAAATAAATACCATTAGAAACAATGAATTAATTAATAACATTCATTCATACTATCCATTTTTTATATTAACATGCATGTGTGAACTTTATGTAATTGTGATCAAAAATACAATGTGGTTTTTTTTTTTATAACCCACAGTCTTTGTGCACACGTTTAATTACACACACACATATATATATATGTTAAATCAGTCATTAATTATATATTATAAAAATGACATTTATTTATAGTTTTATAAAAATTTAAATGTTGAACATCTGTGTGTTTGTATTGGTTTTATGTAAAGCTGTTGTGAAGTATTTGTAACTCACAATGTGATACTGAATAATTCAAAATGAGAATACAAAATTTATATTTATAGCATGCTCAGCAGACTTCAATTTCATATTATTGTTTTTAATTAATACATTTATATTTCATTGCTAAAGTTATGCCAGTGAATTTTAATATCCTAAAATAGATTTAATCATTATATCTTAGGATTATATTTGTTGCTTACAGTGACAATAAAATAACTTTTTCTTACTGAGCTAGATTCATATACAATGGTCATTTATATAGAAGACATTTATGTTTGTGTTATGAACATCCAGATGGTAATGATGCTGGAAGAAGAAAAATGATTTTCTTTAATGTCCATGTACTATATTTCATTTTAATTATTTATTTAGAAATTAAGTTTATAGTTTGCCAGTACATTAATAGTACAATTTGGCCAGAAAGTATTGATGATGATAGGCATGTTTTAGTATTCCTGCATTATGTTTTATATGTTACATTCTTATGAATTAACATATAAGTTTGTGCTTACAAATTATTGTTTAAACAATGTACCACAAGTTGGCTAGGGCTAAACCTTAAGATCTGCCAATAGTATATAGTAACATGATTGTCTGTTGGTGTATTTCTATTATTGATCATTCATGATGATGAAAACTATCACTGTTATATAATTCTGGAGAACTCATATTTTTTTATTTTCTTTATGCTAATTGCTCATGTTTATTCCCCATTATATCCATTATCATTTCCATTATTTTTACTTTAAATTTTGTAATAATTCATGAAGATGATCATTTTCCATCAACACAGGATAATCCTGGTTTCACTACATTATTGCAAATGATATCCATCATGGACCAAAAACATGAATTACTGGTAGGTATTACTACAAAATAACCACTCAACTTGATTTTAAATATAACAACATCTGAAAAAATTGCAGTTTATGCAGAATTACTTTTAAAGTTGCTATGAAATATGTGAGAAGAGTATTGATGATTATATATTAAAAATAGAAGATTTAATGTATATTTAAGAAATTCATATTTACATATGAATAGAAAATATGCATTTTTGGAGATTGGATTTGGCTTTTGACTGTTGGAGTTTGATTGGTTGTACTTTTAATTTTGGTCATTGATGGAATATTTTCTCATTGGATTGAAGATGCAATGTATTCATGCATTTATATGGAGTGTCTTCATTCAACTTTTGGATTTTATAGTTTCATGGTCCAGTTAACATAGTCCTGCAATGATCACTAGGCTCTAAATATCCAAAAAAAATGAGGAAGGCAAATTTTTATATTTTTTATCCCATAAGACTCATAGAAGCAGGATATAGTTCTGTATTTATTAGCAGCCAAGACTCACAGTTGCAAATATTTTTACATTATTTTCATGTTCAGTTGTAGCCACTTATTGTTTCTAATTTAATGTAGATCACATCGTGTTGATTCTGCATTGTGTATTTATAGTCCCATGGCTGGATTCATTAGCAATCTCACAATTTCAGGTCATTATTCATTCTAATAACTGTCAGATGCTTATCAAATCTCTAAATAAATTGATGAGTACATAGTTTGAGGTATAAATTTCTTTTGATTAAACATGTATATCATGTAAAATATTGTAAGATGGATTTCATTTGTCTTTTCTTTTTCCTCATGAGAACAAATATGAGAAGTTTATGCCTCATAGCATACAAGTACATATCACTGGGTACTATAAAGTTGAAGGAAAAAGTAGAAATAAACACAAACAAAATTTTGTACATATTTTTATATATTAAACTAGAATAACAGTTAAGGATTAAATAAATTTGAATTATAAATATTATAAATTAAACATTTAAAAAGGTGTAATTACTATTTTATTAATTGTGATTTTGAAATTAAAACAAACATGTTTTATGTTACATATATATATATATATATATAAATATATATTATAATATTATAAATATATATATATATATATATATATATATATATATATATTGATATTTATAATATTCCAATACTTATTTTGATTAATTTTTTTTAAATTAACACTTTTATAACATATTTTGATAAAAATCTTACAAAGTTGTTTTGAAATTATTAAGGTGAATTGAACACAGCCATTAAATTTTTTCAATCATGATAAATAAACTTAATTTTCATTACTGAATTCTTTTTTTAAAAATTCCACTCTGACTAAAAGCAGGTTCGATAAAAAAATTAGAACAAAGATTTTACAGATTATGGCAGCAGTTTGACTCTGAAATTATAACTTAAGATGTAAGACAGTGCATCTAACCACTATTGGTTCACTATAATAGAGTTTGGACTCACAGAAAAACATGACCCAGCTTTTGTGGATCATATCTCATACATATGTGTATATTAGACAACATAAAAACTGAAGGGATCTCATTTCAGGTCGACAGTCACTGTATTATATTTTTTTTAAAATAACAATAAAAAAGTGTAGTTTTAGGAGTGACCAGCTTATCAAGAGATCACCATGCTATATACACATTTATATCATTATGCAAAGAAGCTCCATCTAAGGTACTATAACATCTACAAAATGTATTTACATAAATCAGGTGGTTTAATGATAAATATTTTTTCACTAAATGATTCAACTAAAGCTAGTTTAATGAAAGGAAATAATAAATGACTGTTTCCAGTTTTTTTATTAAAATTTAATTTTAAGAATTTTTTAGTAAAACAATAGTTAAAATCTCTAATTTAAAAATAAAGCAAGTAAATAGTTTTTACACACATTCAAATTCTAGGTACAACAAGAAGACATGAAACTTAGCTTTTCACAAACTTGATTTCCTTGTAATCTTAATTATAGATTAACTTATAAGGTAATTCGGGACTATAATAATAAATGATATATATTGGAATCTCTAATTATGATGGATTTCTACGTATTATAATAGATAATCTAAGATAAAATTATTGGGAATTATATCCCCAACTATTTGCTCTTATTTCTAATCTTACAAAGTAAACAGGTAAGCATTTTATTAAATATCTTAAATACTTATTTGTAATAAATAAATTATAAATGATAATTTGAAGTATGTAACCAAAAAACCATAAATTCTATAATAAAATATTATACTAGAAAGTCTTAAGAATGGTGACAGTTCATTAAATAAAACTCCAAATAGAAAGTATATAAAATTTAATGTTGTGATAACTTAATATGGTCTATTATAGAATGTTGTGATAGTTAGGGTTGAAATTTTACTGCTTTTAAAATTGTTATTTATGTGCATTTAGCTTTAAACTCTCTAAATTCCAGTGTCAATTATTGACATCTTCAAATTTTTTTATAACTAATAAATCAATAAGGGGAATTTACATGAGTATAACATTAAAAAATCACATGCTTGTTCATTGATTAGTGTTTTTATATGAAAACTAAGGACAATTTAGAATATTTTTAATGAAATAAGAGGGGGGTAATTGCGTAATTTTATAGTTTATTTAATTACTTGTAATTATTTTTACAAAATATTTTAATTAAAATTATTAAAAATAAAATATATTTTTGCATCCACTTAAATTTTACAAATGTGTTTGATTTATACTAAAATAATTCAAGGAACTTGAGTTATTTTCAACTAGAAGCAGGGAAAAATACCATTCTGACATTATGTCAATCAAATTTCAAATAATGGTGATTGTGAACTTTTGCAACAATTTAACAATACTAGAAACTTGAGATAAGCAAGTTAATATGAAAAGGTACAATGAAAAAAAATATTTAATAGCACTAAGCTTTTGAGGAATTCCTACCAGAATTATATTCCAGAATAACACTTTATAGTTGAGAATATGAATATGTAAATGTTTGAGAAATATGTGAATTTGTCCACTATGCAACTTATGTGTTTCATTTTTGGATAGTGGAATGCAAGAGTAATTGAATGTGGGTCTCTTCCAATTGCCCACCCTGCCTTAAATTTTATTTTTTATCATTCCTCTCTGTGCAAACTGTTTTAACATTTGAGAGAAAAAACACATATCCTGTATCAAAGAAATGAAACATATAATTTGCATAGTGGAACAAGTTTACATATTCTCAACTACAATATATTTAAACTCTCAAATTGCAAATTATTATTCTTCTCTTTATTTGGCGTAGTGCTATTAAATAAAAATGTTGTTTCCATAATTTTTTTCATATTAACTTGCATATTTGAACGTGCTTAACGTTTGATTTTTATATAATTTAATAAATGGCAATACAGTTACCAGGTTTGGTTAAATATCCCATAAATTTGTTGTCTTTTTATAATAATATTATTCACCCGTAAAAAGTGGAATTGATTTATACTTTTTTAGCCATCAGTTATAAATATCTGTACCTATGCTTATTTTAAGAAAAGCTATCAATAAATGTATATTTATCAAATCTTAGTGCAAACGCAGCAATCATATTGAATAGACACAATTGTAGCTGCGAAACGATTCTATTCCAGTTGTGCATAGAATAGTTAATTTTTATCAGGCAGAAATTAAGAATGATTTTGTGCTTATAGCAGGTTTGGAAAAAAATCCTAACTTTGTGTTAGAGTAAAATTGTTTGATCAAATTTTAAAATAGCCTGTTCTGTCAGTGTATGTCCGAAATAAACTGTATTTTAAAACTTAACAAACTTTTCTTATACAGCTGTTATTTATGAGTTTGACCTTAAGAGCTATTCTAAAAAAAAAATAATAATAACGAATGCTTACTGTACTTTGCCAAAAACGAATACAAATAAAGCTATAGTTACAGAAAGTATTACACATTTTAGATATTTTTAATAATTGGAATATTCAAATACAATTATATATATATATATATTCATTTATTTACATATATATATATATAATGATTTATTTACAACTAGTCAATAACAAATTGTTGACTCATAATATTATTACATAAAGTTTTAAATATTAAAATTAAAATGATGAACAATTTAATCAAGTGTCTGTAAATGTAAAAAAAAAAATATAAATGTGAAAAAAATACATTCATAAATAAAGTAGTTTAGTGTTAGGTAAATTTTCAGTGCTGTATTTTGCTCTCACATTAAAGGAAATTTGTTGTCTGAACTTACAATTCAAAAATCTGAGGTATTCACATATTGCATCTAGTTAATTGAGTTACAATTGGGTTGTCATAATTAAAGGCATTATCTTGGTGACAATCAGGGTTTTTTGTTTTGATTTAGTGATTAATAGTTTGGCATATTATGATTAAATTCTTTGAGACTATTTTTTGGAGAGTTGGTTATTTGCCCAGATATTAAGTAGGTAAGTTAACATCTTACTGAAAACTTTCCAATCTTCTAAAAATATGCAATCTTCTTCTCATAAGTCTCAATTTCATTCTGGAAATGATACCCCCATGCAGAAATGAGAAGGCCAAAATCACATTTAATGTTATTTTTAATTTTGCATACATCTAATCTCTTGGAATGTTTTTTTACTAAAATAAATTACTATAACAAATTTATTTTAGGACCAAATTGAATTGTTCACTATAAAATACTTATTTAAAAAATCAGGATAAAATATTAGGATTAGTAAATCAAAATAATAAGGTAAAGATCTCTTACTTTTTAAAAACTTAGTTATTTTCACATACATTATACTATTAGCTGCAATTTGTTTAATAACAAATTGATATTTTGTTTTAATTGCATTATAGCAAGTATGTGTGATGTTAAATAGCATTTATAAACACACTGTAAATTTGTGGTGAATAAATTTAATTAAATTAGATTGTCTTGAACAGGCAATGCATTTTAGTGAAGTTTGGCTTAGTATAAAATTCATTTTTACTTTTGTTAATATTAGACATAAACAATGGTGTTTGACATGTTCTGATAGAGATAGCTTGTTATTAGTCTTTAAATTATTATATAATCTTTTCTATATATGTAAATAAAAATACCCAAATAAATAAATAATTCTCAAAGCATTTGCAAATAATAACACCTGAAATTCTGTCACATTCTCTTATTCTATTTAAAATTAGAAAATACAAGTATTTAATAATTAGTATTTATTTTCAATAATAAGTATACCAAGAAAGCTTCTTCCTTATTTACTGAAAAACACATACTTATGTAGTGTCTGATTACAAAAAAAAGTCTTATATTCATAAGGCCAAATATTTTACATCTTATTTAGTAAATATTAATGTTTAAATTAAAAACCCTACAAACTAAAAAAAAAAAAAACACTATTCCAAAGAAATCTTATTTAAAGTTAACATAAAAAGAGCAACAACTACATTATAATAATGATAATAAGAATAAGAAAAACAACAACACCAATAATAATAATAATAATAATAATAATAATAATAATAATAATAATAATAATAATAATAATAATAATAATAATAATAATAATAATAATAATAATATTATTAATAATAATAATAATAATAATAATAATAATAATAATAATAATAATAATAATAATAATAATAATAATAATAATAATAATAATAATAATAATAATAATAATAATAATAATAATAATAATAATAAAGGTAAATTCAAAGGAAATCAGACCTTCAAGTTGTAAATTCATTCAAAATTTTATCATATATGGACACATATTTTAACTTTAAACAATAGCAGTATACTAACTGTCATAATTAGTATAATAATTTTTAAAAAGGACTGTTTAAATTTAAAGTTAATTGTTAGATATGTGGATAATTGTTTGTTTGTAGTTGAGAATGATAAATTGAAAGTGTTGATAAATGAGTTTAATTATTTTGATTCTTCTATAAAATATGAGGTAGAAGGAGGAAGAGAATTTCTTAAACTAAAATTTTTGGATTTATGGGTGATAAGAAATGTAAGCACAAAATGTTTAGTATGTAGTCATTTTGTTAAAAATATAGAGTTAAGGTCTGTAATTAAAGCTGATAGCTATCAGTATGTACCTCATAAAATAGTTGCTTTATGAAATTATTGTTATAGGAATAAGAGGTTAAATAATTATATTGAGGTAGTTTTGTTTTAAAAAGTCAATTTTATAAAGATTATTTGAATGTTGGCTACTCTGATAAATTTGTTAATATATTTTATTCAATAGTAATATTTGTAATGATGTAAACAAAAAAATCTATAAATTTACTAATTTGCCATTTAAATTGTCTTTTTATTAAAATTGTTTGTAAAATAGTAATAGTTTGGAAATATAAACATTGCCTGGAAGAGAGATATTACTGAGGAATGTACTTGTTATTATACTGAAACTTCAGCTATTAAGCTATTTTACTACTTGGTGTGTGTCTGTGTGTGTGTAATATCAAATAATATAAGTATAATAAAACAGTCCATTAGAATAAAACTACATTTTTTTTAAAAAATGCCTATATAAAATTGAAGATTAATATATTTTGCTGTGGCCAGCTTCAGCATATTCTGTCATCTTATGTAGCAATATGTTAATATTTAAATATTCTTAAACCCTCACATCAGTAATGACCCATATGAATTACCTATTTTCCATAAATTGTGAATATTAACACAATTACACTATTTATTCAATACATTATCCATACTATATATAAAATATGACTACTTATTTTTTTTTTCAAATCCATTTCCATATGCAAAATAAAAACTCTATCAAAGTAGAATTCTCAATTACAAATCACTGCATGTTCTGCAAAAGCAGATTTTACCTATCTGCAGAACAACACAACATATTATATAATAATTCAAGCTCTGTAATCCTATTTTTCAATGCATATTTTGTCTCCTCGATGTATCTATATCCACAATGACAAAACATTATATATATATATATATATATATATATATATATATATATATATATATATATATATATATATATATATATATATATATATATATATATATATATATATATATATATATATAATATTGCATTTGTTGCTTTTATGAATAGAATCTTTACCATTAATAACGAATCTTCCAGTATTCGCACCCACTTTAAATGCAACATTAAAATCAGCAGATACCAATGATGTAATCTTATTACAAACAATATCCTTTTCATAAGGCAATGCTATCCACCTTTCATTTTCCATAGTATTTCTTCTCTATTTGTCCTACTATATTCCACACCCAGTAAATCATTCACATATCTTTCAGTATTAATCATTTTATCAATCTGAAATTTACACAAAACATCATTTCTAAAAATAAATGTTCTAAAACCAGCCAATTTATAGGTAAGTGGAACATTTGAATTTGGAAGAAGAACTTTTCTAATTGATAATGGTTTCAATACCATTTTATCATTTATTTTATTACCTCTGTCCATAAAATCAAATCAAGATATTTTATACTCTTCACAGAATGTGATGATTTATGGTATAAACAAATTAATTTAATAATAAAATATTTATCAAATAATAATATTACATGTATTAAAGAAGGTAAAGGTAGAAAATTATGTTTGATGTTTAAAAGTTTATATAAAGAAAAGTTTCATCAGTAAATTCAAAAATTAAAATTTACACTCATAAATGCCTATTCTAATGATACAATGAGATTGAAATATTATGAGTAATATACTTAAGCCATATTTAAAGAGTGTTTGATAGGAAGTTATATCTATCTTTTTATCCATCCACTGCAATTATACCAAAGATTTTTGGAAATTTAAAAATGCATAAAGAAAAATTACCTCTTAGACTGATGTTGGATTTTGGATAATGTATATATTATCATGCAGCAGTTTTTGTTGGAAAGTTTTTTCAAGATAAATTGGGTTTTGGTGATTATACAATTGGATCTTCATTTGATTTAGTTAAAAAAATTGATAATATTGTTTTGGATAATGATGATAACTTATTTACATTGGATTTTGCAGAGTTATATGATTAAATAAAAAGAAAAAAAATATATTAACATTTTTGATCAAGTTTAATATGAAAAAGTAGTGTAAAAATTTTATTGTATGTTTGTAAAAGATTTGTTCTTATTTATTGATCATAATTTGATAGCTACATTTGAACATTGTTTGTATTTGATGGTTGAAGATTGGCCTATGGGTTTTCCTGTTTCAGCAATTATATGTTGTTTTGTGTTGTCTTATTATAAAGGGATAATTTTAAAAGAATATTTGATGATTGGTGTTAAAATTTATTTTAGGTATGTGGATGATGTGCTTATTGTAGGATCAAATATGATAGTGTAAAAACTGTTTATTAAATTAAATGATATAGTTGGAGTAACATGGACTATTACTTCTGAAGCTAGTGGGAAGAGTATAAAATATCTTGATTTGATTTTATGGAGAGAAGTTAATAAAATAAATAATAAAAGGTGATGAAACCATTATCAATTAGAGAAGTTGGTTTTCCAAATTCAAATGTTCCACTTACTTATAAATTGGCTGGTTCTAGAACATTTCTTTTTAGAAATGATGTTTTGTGTAATTTTCAGTGATAAAATGATTAATATTGAAAGATGTGTGAATGATTTATTGGGTGTGGGATATAGTAGGACAACTATTTTATGTGCACTATATAGGGTTAGAACTTGATTGAGAAGAGATAATATGGAAAAGAAAAGGTGGATAGCATTGCCTTATGTAAAATATATTGTTTGTAATAAGTTATACCATTGGTATCAGCTGATTTTAATGTTGCATTTAAAGTGGGTGCAAATACTGGAAGATTGGTTATTAATGGTAAAGATTATATTGATATAAGCAACAAATGTTATATTATATATAAAGTTGTATGTCATTGTAAATATAGTTACATCGGGGAGACTAAATGTGCATTGAAGAAGAGGATTAGGGAGCATATATTATTTTATAATGTTGCATTGTTCTGCTGATATGTATAAATCTGTTTTTGCAGAACATGCAGTGATTTGTAATGACAAATTCTGCTTTGAAAGAGTTTTTATTTTGCATATGGAAAATGATTTGAAGAAAAAAAAAATTAAGGAGTTATATTTTAAAAATAGTATGGATAATGTATTGAATAACAGTGTAAATGTGTTAATGTTCACAATATATGGACAGTAGGTAATTCATGTGGGAGCATTACTGGTGTGAGAGATTAATAATATTTAAATATTAACATATTGCTACTTAAGATGGTGGAATATGCCAAAGCTGTCTATAGCACAGGATATTAATCTTCAATCTAGTATAGGCATTTTTTAAAAATTTTGTAGTTTAATTCTAGTGGATTGATATATATATATATATATATATATATATATATATATATATATATATATATATATATATATATATATATATATATATATATATATATATATATATAAAAAAAAAAGAATGACTTGATTAACCTTACATGCCATACCCTGTTGCAGCACCAGATATAATGGACGGCCATACACAGATGTCCCGATCCGAAAATACATTTGGATAATTCTATCAACACTAACATCTTCATGCCTAACACATTGTGTGCCATATATAATGGAACCTGTCACCCCAAAGTTAATGGTGCCATATTTACCGGAACCACAATGTACACCATATGATGACATGAATATGACTAAGTAATGGGATAACTTCGATGAAATGTGTCAACCTACTACAATGAGTCATATCATAAATTTGAAATTCAACAACACATTTGGGTGTGTCAGATGTTTCAGAATTAGCAATGACAAGTAATATAGGGAGTGCATCTCACTACTGCAAATCTGAGCATTCAAATAAGATGCTACAGATGTCACAATGAAATGCCCAGTTCCAAGTCACATCTACTTTCAATATACTAACTTATCATTTACTTAAAAATATGTCAATGTACCTTATACCAGCACATATTTATTATATTTCCCTTCTAAGCCCCATTATACCACATAATTTAAACTCATGGAATTCTTACAATCTGCTCTCTTCAGGGATGGACCTACTCAAATATAAAGTAAATCTGCCCATATATATATATATATATATATAGGCCCAGATATAGGAAAATATTGATAATGATCAATTATTTATAAAAGCAATACACAACGATGATGATTATGATCATCAAACCTATAGTAGTGTAAATTCATAATGTTATAATGATGATCAACATTCAATGGTATCAATGCACAGTAATGATAGGGACAACCAAACAGAGATCAGAATAATTTAAACCACTAATTTATTAACGACATTAAAAATAAATAAATATTTACAAGCAAGAAATAATAGAATAGATAAATATTTAGTTATCAAAAAATGATTTCCTTATCATCTCAGTGACTACATATAAGAAAATGAAACATAATAATTTGACTTATATACATTATAATTTCTAAATCATTAAATATATATAAACATAAGACAAAATAAAGAAAATCACCATAAAAGTTCATTGATTATAAAATTACCCCATTAGAATAATTATTGCAATATTTATAAGCTAGGGGAAATGTATTATCACTATAATTGTCCACTCCTATTTATCAATATGTAGGCTAAAGTTATGGTAGAAATTAATGACACCTAAAGACCATTTCTTCAGGAGGATTAATTATATATTCAGAATAAATAAAATTACAAGTAAATATTAGTAAAATTGATTACTATAATATTTATCTAGTCTTTTCATCTTAATGTCTTTTCCTCAATAATATATATATATATATATATATATATATATTGTAATGGAACATATACTTTTACTCCATTATACCAATCATCAGTTAACTGGGCCCCACAATTTGTGGTGCCAAATGTAATGGACAATATATATATATATATATATATATATATATATATATATATATATATATATATATATATATATATATATATATATATATATATATATATATATATATATATATATATATATATTGTGCCCTTTTGTATGGGTCACCATTTAATTTTTGTGCTAATCTATTAAAAATTTTAAATTTAAGATATATTTGAATATGTGATGTTAATTTTGCTTATGGTAGTATTTCAAGGGGTTTAATTAAGGCAATCTATGAGTATTTGATATGTGAAATTGTGCTGATATAGAGAGAGACATTTTAAATGATGATGATTATAATATATAATTGGGAAAAATGGCCATAATCAATACTGCATTAATATATTTAATAAATAGGTATTTAAAGCTAAAAGTATTTAAAAAGACAAGTAAGATTAAATGCATATGTTTATTGTTGATAAAGTAATATTATAAAAGAATATAAATATTTTAATTATTGTAAGTACTTAAATAGAAGACTAATATTTGATTTTAATAATATTGGATAATTATTTTAAAATCTATTATAATATCTTATTTATTTAAAAAATATTTATTTTAAAAAAATGCAATTGTTAGTTTATTTTTAGACGTTGATAAGCGTTTCTTGTGTTATAAAGAACAGATGTTATACACACACATGCTTGGAAGTTATCTAATAAAGTTGCAAAACTATTTTAAAAAATCATGTTATAAATTTATAAATAATACGTGAGTTATCACGAGATAAAAATAAAGATATTTAATATAGAATATTAAATCTGATTTTAAAATATTAATTTAAAAATATAACGTATAAAAAAAAAAGACTTAGTATATTTTAAATAATCTTATAAAAGTTAAAATTAAAATCAAGTAAAATAATATACTTTTTAAAAGTGTTTAATAGATTTAAATAAACGATAAGAATTATTTTAAAAATGTAATAATGTAATAAATATTAAATATTAAATAAGTCATTATTTATTTTTAATTTTGTGTTGTTGGTAAATATGTAAATAAGCCAGCAAATTGATTGTTTAAATGTACCAATCAAATGGGAAGTTTCTTCCGGTATAAAAGCTCAGGTCAATTGTTAGGAGAGAACTTCGTGATTGAATTATCAAGTTAATTGTGCTATTAAAAAAATAGCTAAGTAAATTTATAGACGCTCTAAAATCATTTTTAAAAAATTACAAGAGTGTCGTTATAAATAATCTCTAAAAGTTTTAAATAATAGACATGCAGTGTTAACTTAATTTTTTCCCTATCGGTCTTCTCTAAATTGAAACTCAATTTGCAAGCAAATGGTCATGGGAACATCATATATAATGAAAATATATCGGAAACTTTACCCTAGAAATATGACAAATGCTGGATTAGTTCGGAAATTTACAAGATGGAGAAAAGTAGTATTTTGGATAGTATATAATTTTAAAAGCTAATTACTATTGCCTATTAGAAAATAGATATTTTAAAGAATAAATACTTTTGTGTAAAGAAAGTATTTTTGCAAGCTATAAATTTAAAAATATATCTTAAGTAAAGATATTAAAAATGAAAGTAGTTTTATAAATACTTGCCTTGTTAAGTCTTTATGTTTAAAAGACTGAGTGTTGATAATTTTAAAAGCAAGTCAATTGAAATATAATTAGCTAAAAATATTAATATAATGGGATTATTATATTGAAATAATTTAAACGCTGGCCGTTTATAAATAAAGAAGTTTATTCTTACCTGGATGTTTTTGTTAAAAAATGCACAAGAAATATGTGGACGTCCCAGTTAATTTAAAATAATTAAATGATAATTTTTTCATAAACTATAGACTAATTTAAAATAATAACTTTGAATAATATTCTAGAAAGAATTAAAACAGGATCCTATAAACTATTTTAATTTGTTTTATTTCTTATGGAAGAATTAACTTTTATTTTGTTTAAAAGAACGTTTTCATTTTTCATAAACTTTTAAAAAACACGTGGTGGACCGGAAACAGGAAATGGTGTTCTAATGAATATGTGCCTACGATTAAAGAACTTTATGGTGAAAAGGAAACATCGCTGGAATTATGTAATATTAATTTAGTTTATTTATCTAATATAAAAGTTAAATAGTATTAATCTATTAAAAATAAGATAGGTACATTTCTTAAAATAATAACTAAAGTAATATAATTTAATTAATTGCATAAATTTATTTTATAATTAATATAACACGGAATATATATTAAAGAATGATCGTGAGTATAAATGTGAATTATTTTATGAAGCTGTAATTCCGAAGAGAATTGGAAGATGGACTGTACATTAAATCATTATTGATGGTAAAAATTGTATAATAATAATAATTTTAATGTATTTAATATGTTTTCTTTAGATCAACCAAATATTATGTTGTTTGAATGAATGTATGAATATTTTAAAAATACACACACATTATATTGGCAGTGACAGTTTTATTTAAATATGCATAATTTGAATTTATGAAATAAATACGATGCAACATTACATAAGAAGCTTAGAAATAATTATATGATTCTTTCGTAAATAAATTTTGATATTTTGTTTTATGTTACAGTATTAGAATTATATTTGTTATTCATAAGTAATTATTTTTATTGCAAGTTAGGAAGAGATTTTAAAAGTCTATATTTTATTTTTATTTTATTGGATAAATTAAGTTAAGTTTTATGTAGAAGTTTATGTTGGATTGAAGATTTACCAAGTATAGACGATGAAGTATAAATAGTTTGGATAATTAATATTTTATTTAGAGTTGAAAGTTGTTTTCCGGAAATTTTAAATAAGTTTAGAGGATGTTTTTGTAGATAGAAATCTATTAAGAAGGATTAGTATTACACATAAAGTAAAGTAATAATTTTACATAGAAAAGAATCATAGAATTTATCTAATGTAATACTTTATGAATTTGAAATTAATGAATTATTTTAATATTATTATTTAACAGTACATATATGTAATGCATATTTGATAAAACATGTAGCATGAATTGTATTAACTGAAATATAAAATTATAATCAGTTATTTGTTATTACATTATAAAGATACATTAGTTTTATATTATGCTATTAGAGTAATGCTGATATTAAAGTGAACACATAATAGTACATGGTGAAATGAATAACAGTAATACTTAAGTGATGTAGCAATTTAATTAGCAAAGTTTAATTGTTTACATATGCTGCATAAATATTGTTTACATAATTTTCTATGTAATAATTGAGGTTTACTGATGCTTGTTTAAAGTCTAAGTTTTGAAAACATACTTCAATGTTATTAATACAGCATTTTAAAGGATGTATAATTACTTATTAAGAATATGAGTTAATAACAGTGTAAACATATTGTATTATTATTTTTTTATTTTTATTCTCTTTGTTTTCATAATTTTAAACTGTAAATATTGTAAATAAATTCTTAGTTGAAGTTAATGTAAATAAATTTGTTTAATTTGTTTTAAAAGTGTGTCGAGTTCATTATTTTGCACCACAGCATTTGACAGCAGATAATTTGAAGAAACATGATATTTGCACAATGTGAATTTATTAATATTATTTTAGAAATAAATACAATATTTTCCTGATTATCATTTATGAGGATTGATTAACATTATTATATCATATTACAATGGTCATAGAGTAATTATCATTCATAAGATGGTTATAATACACAATATAAGAGTACAAGATTATTTATTGCCACAGATTAATAAATTGTAAGATTTTGATCTATTCCAAAATTAAGATACTATGTGAAGATAAAAGATATACACATGATTATTTATTTATTTAATGATTGATGATATAACAGAAATAGATAAGATTAAGTTATATCCTAAGATTTGTATTGAGTATTATTATTATTAAAATAAGTTAGGTGTATTTAGGTTTGATATAAAATCCCATATCATACTTATTTACATGAGTTATCATTACTTTAAGATAATTAGAAGAACCTGAGATTATTTAATTATATTTTTAAAAATTAAAAGTTAAGATTTATTTATTTTATTATTATTAAAGATAATTTATTTTATTTAAAAGCCATAAGAATGTTGTAGAGGTAGTAGTAAGTTAATAAGGAGGTGACAGTATTCTTATGCCATTGAGACAATGTCTTGGAAGATATTGACTCAATGTAAATCTACTTATTGCTTTGTAACTTTACTTCACAATCTCATGATTTTGATAAATACTTATTTAATTAATACATAATAAAGAAGTATATTGATTTTGACAATTGATACTAAATTTAATTAGAATATGATAATATAAAAGTATATTAAAGATAGATATGCAAATTTTGATTAAGCATTATAATTTAATTGAGCTAGTTGTATTTCAAATTATATTATACATCACGAAGTAAGGGTACAATATATATATATATATATATATATATATATATATATATATATATATATATATATATATATATATATATATATATATATATATATACAATGTAATGGAACATCATTATATGAGAAGAAAATAATGCTTCAACCATTGGATGATAAATGTAATGAAATATATGTAATCTAAATGAATCCAATTGTTGAGAAAGCTTATTATAATAGATTGTATAATTTAAATGAAGAAAGATAAAATTATCCCAGTTATATTTAATATCCCCTTCAGACTATCTTATACATGAAATAAATCTAAAATCATATAGAGCAATGAAATCTATTATTATAATTTATTTTCAAGGTTGATATGACTAACTTACAATATATATATATATATATATATATATATATATATATATATATATATATATATATATATATATATATATATATATATATATATATATATATATATATATATATATTAAAAACAATGAGAATTCTATTAAAACTAATATACACATCCAATAAGTAAACTTGTGTATATCTAAACATATCAATGCACAATAATATGTGTAAGTGACCTAAAGACTAAACAATATATGAAATATGAAGTTATTCTCCATTAAATTGTGAATTCAATTAATTTCCTAATGACTCTGGCACTAAAAGAAAAATAAGAATAAAATATTAATACTCTTCCAAATAAATTACAAAGACATTACTTATAAAACAAATAGTACATCCTTTGTTTCTATATTATGGTTTAATTTTAGGTAGTATCAGTATATTAAATAGTTTAAAAATACAAACCCCAATACAAAAAAAAATATACATGTATACTTGCAATAAGTATATATACTAAATAGATAAAGACATATTTGTGCTAAACAAGTATGCATTAATATAAACACAAATCCATATTTATATTTTTCAAATATTCAACATTACAAAAAAAAATAAAGCATATTATATACAGCAAATATATAAATTATTGTTTAGGTCTGCATAAGAATTATTATATGAAATTTAAAAAAAAAAGAAAATAGATAAATAAATAATGAAAAAAAAATTATAAAAAAATTTGCGTATATAAATTTTACTTATTAAAATATACATATAACAACCCATATGCAACCCAAACTTATAAGCTATACTATAAAATTTTAAATTACTTAAGAGTTAATTTTGACACATGTTAAATGTTTGTTGTTTTTAGAAAACAAGATGCTTGAATTGAATAGAATGATATTTATAAAGACGTTTCATTTTTATAATTAAAAATAAAAGTAAAAAAAATATTGATCTCATATATATATATATATGTTAAAACGAAGATTTGCACGGGTTAAATATATAAAATACATATTTTGCGGGTTCATCCGTGTTAAAAACTTTTAATATCAATTTACTGACGTTTCGACTTGGTCACACAAGCCATCCACAGAGTTATAAAAAGGTAGAAAGACGGTTGTAGAGGCGCTACAATCACTGGTTTGAATAAAACATTAAAAATCCCACCAATAGCAAAAATGTTAAATTTAAGAATGTTTTTTAAAGAAATCTTTCCAAATAGGAGGAAGTTTGCACGTATCATCTCGCTTATTGATACAATCTGGCCTTTTAAGTATCTCAATGGCTTCTCTGATTTTGCATTGGTAGAGATTATCACA
The DNA here is from genome assembly GCA_028023455.1 of Epiperipatus broadwayi. Taxonomy (NCBI): domain Eukaryota; kingdom Metazoa; phylum Onychophora; class Udeonychophora; order Euonychophora; family Peripatidae; genus Epiperipatus; species Epiperipatus broadwayi. The sequence continues at coordinate 28,411 of JAQFVV010007525.1, read as the reverse complement.
TCTGGATATGATCCTGGTACTAGAAAAATCTATTTTATGACCTGAATCTATAGTATGGAGTGAGAGTGCTGATGATGATGAGTGTTGTTTAACTGCATTAGCATGCTCATCTCTCCTAACACTGATGCGACGATTACTCATACCTATGTAAGAAGCTTTACAATTTTTACATGAGATTTGATAGACACCATGAGATTCAAGAGGGATTGAATCCTTAGGCTTGGTTATTATATTGCTGATCTTTTGATGAGCAGAAAATGCTGTATCTATATTATAGCGTTTTAATATACGTCCGATACTGTCTGTAGTTCCTTTTACATATGGAACACAAATCCTAATAGCTGACTTATCATCTTTTTGTTTCCTATTTTGTCTATTTTGGGCTTGAAATAAGGCTTTTTTTATAAATTTGTAATTATAACTATTTGCTAATAAAACACTATTAATATGATTTATTTCTTCTTTCAGATGTGTGTCATCTGAAAGGTTAATTGCTCTATTTAAAAGAGTTTTGGCTACAGAAACTATCTGAGTTGGGTGATGCTGAGAATGGAAATGTAAATATCTGTCTGTGTGTGTATCCTTTCTGTAAATAGAAAAAGATAAACTATTTGGTGTTCTGGTGACTAGAACATCAAGAAAAGGGAGTTTTCCATCAGACTCTGTCTCCATTGTAAATTTAATATGAGGATGCATATTATTTAAATGTAAGAAAAAATCATCTAATGTATTTTTTCCATGTTGCCATATGACAAAAGTGTCATCTATGTATCTGAGCCAAATGAGAGGTTTTAAAGATGATGATTCTAAAGCACGAGTTTCTATATATTCCATGAATAAATCAGCTATTACTCCTGAGATAGGTGAGCCCATAGGAGTACCAAAAACTTGTCTGTAATGCTGTCCATTGTATACAAAATATGTATTTAAGAGACAATGTTTAATCAAAGCAATAATATGGTCTGGTAAATTGCAACGTTGTGAGATTATATTTAAAGCTTCATCAATTGGAATGTTTGTAAATAAAGACACGACATCAAAACTGACCAGAATGTCACTAGCATTAATTTTTAAAATTTTTTAAAACAGAAATAAAATGAAGAGAGTTTTTAATATATGATTTAATAGATGGGATTGTAGGTTTAATGAAATCCGATAAGTATCTAGCTAAAATATGAGTTGGAGAACCTATTGCACTTACTATTGGACGAAGAGGGGTATCTGGTTTGTGAATTTTTGGAAGTCCATAAAATTTTGGACAGACACTCATCATCATCAGCACTCTCACTCCATACTATAGATTCAGGTCATAAAATAGATTTTTCTAGTACCAGGATCATATCCAGATGTGATAATCTCTACCAATGCAAAATCAGAGAAGCCATTGAGATACTTAAAAGGCCAGATTGTATCAATAAGCGAGATGATACGTGCAAACTTCCTCCTATTTGGAAAGATTTCTTTAAAAAACATTCTTAAATTTAACATTTTTGCTATTGGTGGGATTTTTAATGTTTTATTCAAACCAGTGATTGTAGTGCCTCTACAACCGTCTTTCTACCTTTTTATAACTCTGTGGATGGCTTGTGTGACCAAGTCGAAACGTCAGTAAATTGATATTAAAAGTTTTTAACACGGATGAACCCGCAAAATATGTATTTTATATATATATATATATATTAATAAAATTATTTACTACCTTTCAAAGTTCAACTTGTTTATTTTTCTTTTCAAAAGTCAACTTGTTCTGTTGTTTTATTACTTTATATTTGTTTAATATTAGAATGCATTCTATCTATAGTTAAATTGAAGAAATACCACACTAGAAAAATTATCAGTTTCCAAATGCACATATATATTTCTTTTTTTTTTTAAATATCTCTCCTTGAAAAAAAAATTAACATGTTTAATCCAATATATTAACTAATTTTAGTTACTTCCAGATTATTATTAGATTGACCATTATAGATTCCAGATAGCTATATCAAATTTGGGATTCAGACGCGGTGAAATTCATGTGTTCAAATTTGCTTAGTTTTTCTTTTTAAACTGCTTTGGAATAAACAAAAAGAAATGGTGCAGCCCCTGGCTGTGATATATATATATATATATATATATATATATATATATATATATATATATATTAGCCGGTCATGGTTTATGTATTTACTATGAAAATTTATCTTATTCAATTATTCTTAAGAATGGCAATTTCAAATAAACAAAGTACAACTAAATTTTACCTTCAGTTTTTTTTTAATAACTATCCTAATAATGATGGCTTCTTTTGTTGCTGCTGTTGTTCTATATATATATACATAAATAATAATATTGCATTTTTTTAATAATCACTACAAATAAATTAATCTTTTTTATAATCAACAATTTATATGTCTTTATTTATCTATAATAATTAAATATTCGCAGCAATGTACTATCAACAAATAAATAAAATAATAAATCCAAACAACTATAGGTAATAACCATAAACAATAATAATATTCTATATATAAACATCAAATCAAAAAGATTTATTTTAATAACAACAAATGATTTTTAAAATATAGATAGATTTATTGATATTTACAATATATATATATATATATATATATATATATATATATATATATATATATATATATATATATATATATATATATATATATATTAAAAGGTGTGAATGTTGCCTTGACAGCAGTTAGAAATATTGGTTGCTATATTTACTGTGAATGTTTAGGTGGTTACTGGTTGGAAACTAATTACATATATATATATATATATATATATATATATATATATATATATATATATATATATATATATATATATATATATATATATATATATATATATATATATATAAAAATGTTACTTGAGATAAGGTCATCTGGATGGATTAATGTTGACTTCTAGAGGAATCTACAAATTTACTTTATTTAAAAAAAAGTATATATATATATATATATATATATATATATATATATATATATATATATATATATATATATATATATATATATATATAATCGAAGAGGATTCCTTTTTAAATTTACATCAACAAGATATTTTTCCATCCATTGGTTTACTTTTAAGTTCTAGGTGATCAAATTTGGAAAAATACATTTTAAATACTCAATAAAAAAAACAATACATAAACTTTTAAATAAACAATTACAAAAGCAAAAAAAAATAATCATCATGTGAATTAACTATATAACTTTATATTGGGTAAGCAAGCATTCAGTCAATAAAAAAATGTCAATATCCATGGCTAAAAATTCCAGTTGACCAACTCTGTTGTTGTTATTTATATATACAAAATATCTTTCCTGATTGTATGAATCCATGGAGAAATGGTGGGGCACCAGCATTTCCAAAATAGACATTCTGATGACAAATGTTATAATTTCATGATCATGATGACAAATGTTATAATTTCATAATCAAGCAATGATGTAGAATTTACTTACAAAAAATCCCACAGTACTAGATTTTTCTACCCCAAATATATCATAATGTTTTCTGTATTATAATGTATATTTATTACTTATATATATATATATATATATATATAAGTATATATATATATATATATATATATATATATATATATATATATATATATATGTAATAAATAAAGTTTGATATCTGTATTCGTTTCACAATATATGTAATATACAAATCAATATATATATATATCTTTAAAAACAGTTACTTTTTTAGTAGTTTCAGATTTCCTTTTTATTAATATTCCTATAATGAATTTAACTTGTAAAAGTCAATTCACTTGTTCATTACTATTAATTTTAAGTTAAGGTTTAACTTCTGGAAATTACCAACATTTTTCCTTTAAATGCCAAAAAGTTATTTTCCTTTTTTTAAAAGAAATAAAACCTTAACTTTTCTTGCTGTCTGTTTAATTCCATGTCTCTTGTCATGAACAATCATCTGCTTTTTCCCTCAATTGTCTAAAAAGAAACCCTCTTTCATCACATGACTGCTAAAAACAATATTATGACAACTTGAAAATTAAAAAAAATGTATATATATATATATATATATATATATATATACATTTTTTTTAATTTTCAAGTATGTATATATATATATATAAAACTAAATGAATATATATATATTGTGGCCTCAACTTTCTCCGCGCACTCTTTCACTCATTTAACATCAATAAACTTTAATTTGTTTCAAGTAGCTAGACAACTGAATTTAATACTAACTTGGGATCAAATATACCCGGGGTGCCAAATTGCAGCTATAAATTGTAATGCCCACCAGAGATCATCATCATTAGCCATATTTAGGACTATAGAAGATACTGGAGAAAGCAAATAAATTGTCTCTTAAAAAAAAATTAATAACAACAATGATATTGATAAAACCATCTAATCTATGTGGTCTTAATTTCAAACTCGGTTGAGTCATGCAAATATTTCATAATTAATTTATTATAAAATTTATAATAATAATAATACAACTTTCTCCCATAACTTTATTATAAATATCTGATCTCGAGTGGTAACTACAGAAAATACTATATACATTTCTCATTTATATCGGACTGGAAATGAATCAGTAATCGATGCAGAGAACTCATAATCTAGGTTCATAATACAAATTTATCATTTAATTTAACACTAGATAAAAAAAATTATCCCCAATAAATTCTCCCGTTTAATTCCATTACTTTATTTTTCGTTCTCAGCATCTATCACGTTAAATTAGCTACAATTATATAACACGGAATGTCTGTGTTATGTTCTCTGATCTGAGAATCCCTAATCTTATTTCTAAACAGATAAATTAACCTTTCAATCGACTATCAATTTATGATCCCTACTTTAACAACAGTATGATAATTTTATTAGATGATGCTACTTGACTTCCAACTAGCTCTTAGATTAATAATTCAACTGCTCTTTCTCAAGGTCTAGATCTGTCAAGAGATGCACTTACACACGTTTACATAGTAATGGATATGATTCCAGATACCTTAAGCCAAATTTTGATACGAATTTACTATTGGGAATCACTCTAAACACCGAGAGCAGGAAAGGGATTTTATGTCTGCTCCCAATATTCACAACATTACCATGGACCAAAAGATAAAATTGATTAAATCTAACTTAACTAATCCCTGTCATTTTTATTCTATATATCTAATATGTTGACCAAACTTTAATTAATAACTTTAAATCTATCCTATATCGCTAAATAAACTATGGAAGTAAACCATGGACATTAATCAGATAAATCAATCACAATTTACTGGTAAGTAAATTATGGAAATAAATCACAAAATTAGATTTTGTGAATTAACTATAAAAATAAATTATGTGAAACTGAATTATAGAAAAGTGACTTATAAAATTGAATTATGTAAATCGAATATAGAAATAATCAATATAAAAATCAACACCGTAAGTCAATCATGGAAATAAATTGTCAATATAAAATTAACTATGTGAATCGAATATGGAAACAATATAGTGATGACTACTGCAAATCGATCGTGGAAATAAATTATCAATAGGAAAAATGAATAATTAAATTTAAATATAAATTAATATTACTTTAAATATAGGTGCTGTATGAAAATTCTGTAGATATTGGAAACATCAAAACACAAGACACAATGTAACTTATAACAATAGTAAAATTTTATTACATGAACAAGAATTAAAATAAACATACCCCAAATACAATATGGTTACACTTAAACATATAATTTTAGATCCACTAAATATTATGGTTTGGATACATGTTTAAAATTACTATTTTTTTTTTTTTTAGATAACTTATTTATTGCTTTTGACCCATTTATTTATTAAGACAAACACACAAAAATAATACACGCTTACGCACGGAATCAGAATTCCGCATTTCTTTTAGCTTTAATAAATCTATATCTCGAGAGAGAAAAAAACCTATAAACTCCTACTTCCCTTTTATTTGTAAACATTGTCAATGGACTATTCCAAATAATACCTCGTTTTACTTACTCTAATCAGCAATGTTAACTTATCAGAAATTTCCATATCATTTTATTAATTAATAATTTCTTTCTCTTCTTATGAAAAAGGATGATATAACATATAATATAAAAAAAATCTTTTGCTGGTCCTGTGGATAGGTTTAAATTCAAGAACCCACACGTCTACGTTAATGCCTGTAAGATCTTTACGTTTTTAACCGTATATATTTTAATAGGTCAGTCTGTTGATCCAGCTCGACAGCTCTCAACTTACCATATTCACAAAATCAATATGGATCAGCTAGTTTATTAATTAAAATCTTTGTCATTCCTCATCATACCTCCATCTGACCGAATCCTTATCCTGTCAGGGCAATTTTATTCTGTCCCACATCAAAAAAAAAAAAAAAACACTCTCTAGATCCTTCAATACCATGCAGTATATATATAATGTGCACACAGCAGCATCTGGATAAGGGAAATTAAAACCAAACCAATGACAACTTCAACTCTTAACTCCAATTGTTTGCTTCAGCCTGGGGAAGAGAAATCTTTTCTTAAAACTTAGAATGTGTGAGGAGCTCCGGCCTACACATTTATTCATAATGGGCATGCAAAACCTTTTCCTCAATTCAACAATAACTTTATTAATAATTCCCTATCTTTAATAGAATAAATGGAGTGAAACTCAGTCATCTCCAACTATCATGGTAAATCAATCATGAGACAGCTATTTTCCATCTATGAGGTGGCATGATAACTCTACCTCAATAATATTAAGCATTTACTGCTTTATACATGCACCCACATACATTGATTACAGTCTAAATGAATGACAAAGACTAATCGGATCCCGAATTAAAACATGTATGAATCACTTCAATCTTAAACAGTCGAACCGATCTCACACCCCCAATACCCATATCAATAACAGATCATCGACACCTATAGCACAACTGTGGTTTTCCACATGATCATCCATATCATTCATACCTAATATCAAGCACAAATATATATAAAAATTTGTTAAGAATATAAAAAGTATTTTATATCATTTCTCTCTTCTCTTTAAATTTAAATCTACGTAAGCACTCATATTTCAATGGGATCAAAATCATTCTTTTTCTCTTTCCTTTTGCATATTTTAAAACATAAATAATAATAAAAAAACTTATTATATTAAGATATTCTAGTGGTAAAACAAAAAAAAACAAACATTTCTATCAAACATGTACATATTATAAAACGAAATAATAAAAAAAAAGACATATTATATAAACGAAATAAAATATAGAATAATACCAAACATTACTATAGTCTCTTTCTAATATCTTTTCCTTTGATTGTACTCAGTTCATTTTATTTGGAGATAGCAGTTATAAATGCACATCATAGACATTTATTTTAAATCAGATGTATACTAAAAACGCACATAGTTATTTGAATCACAATAGATAAAAAAATGAAGACAGTCTTTTTAAAATCAGAATGCATGAAAAACGAAGGGTTATTTTAAATCACATGTCGAAGATGAAGAGTTACTTTTAAATCAAATGTAGCAGATGAAGAGTTACTTTTAAATCAAATGTAGAAAACGAAGAGTTACTTTAAATCAAATGTAGAAGATGAAGAGTTATTTTAAATCAAAATGTAGAAAACGAAGAGTTATTTTAAATCAGAAGGTAGCTGCAGGACAATTAATAAATCTTAAAAAGAGTTTTGTTAATTACCTTCCACTTTGTTGGTTTCTTTCCGGGATCGAATTCATTTGTTTCTTTTCTTCTTCTTTTCCATTTTTTCCAAAGGTTCAAAGTATATACAACAAGTGGCTTCTCATTACCAAACATGAATTAACTTTTCTTTAAATATTATTCAGAAGTTTGCTGGAGTTTTTTTTTTTTTTACGAATTTTACCCAGCCAAACAATTATGATAATATAAATTGATCCTTCATAGTTATACCATAGTGTGATAGTTCTTTCCTTAAATAAAATTTTAATAAGCAAAACCGATAGACTCTGGCATTCAGAAAAAAATGTCTTATTGACATTAACTTCAGAAAGAATAAATGCACACCATTGCTATATGAATTAGAAAATTATATTTTTGTAAACTATACAACTCAAGTACATTGTTAACTTCCGAGATGGAAAATTAATAAAAATTCGGAGATAATTGAACTGCTCCTCTCAGCAAGAAGCAAAAGGTTAAAAGTCCCCACCTAGCAAAAATTTAAAAAGTCTAAAACCTAGCAAAATTTACAAAGTCCCTTGTAATTTTCTCCAACTCCCTTTTATATTTTCCAGCAAAGGGAAGAGGGGGGGGGAACATCGGCCAATTCCTATCTCCACAGGTGGTCCCCTTCCAAATTTTCTAAAAAAAAATCCATTCTCAGAACAAACAATTGAACCATTTATCAGTTGTCAGATTTTGACAGCTTTTTTAATCTTTTTGGTAAAACAATTGTTACACTTCTCTTGATCTAAACAATTTCCCATTTAGATTTACATTTTTGAATTACTAATAATAAATTACAACAGATTCATTTATTTTTCCATTGTTTCACACTTGTCAGGAAATAATATAAAAAATGGTATTAATTTCTATAAAGGAAAGAAAAAATGTCAACTCATATATCTGTATTACACACACACATACATCTGTAGATTATTTAATAGAAAGTTGCTTATTTAGACTACATGAACACAAAACATCCCTCACAATTTCTTATAACTACAAGTGCAATATTACTTATAATTTATGTTAATCATAACACAAATTCCCATTATTATTTTCTATAACTCTTAAGCTTATTCTCCCAAAAGAAGCTGTTAAACAAAATCTATTGATAATCATTTTACTTTCAATTCTCACCAGCTTTTTGGTGATAGACATTAAACTTTACAAAACTCTATCCCAGCTATATAAATATTTATTTCTCCATCATTATATTGGCAAATCATTACTGCAGCATACAAAAAAAAGACAAATCATCCCCCCTTGCATTAAATAATGCTAGCTATATTTTCTACAAACACAAACTGTCTCTATATGTTATTTCTGAGCTATCTAATTAGTGATTTCTCAATAAAGCTTTTTAATTTTTCCTACAAAAAAAAATTTTTTTCCCTTCCTCTTTCCACAACTATCTCTCCTCCTCTACAACTGGTTTATAGGTGATATAGACCAAAGGGCTACAATATATATATATATATATATATATATATATATATATATATATATATATATATATATATATATATATATATATATATATATATATATATATATATATATATATATATATATATATTGTGCCCTTGTCTGTAGGTCATAGGTAGGGAGAAAGGTCAAATATGAAAAAAATTTTAAATTTTAAGTTATATTTAGGTGATATAAAAGTAATAATAGTTTTGTAATACAATTTTAAGCTAAAATACCTAATAGATCATAGTGTAATAAAGTATTTTTAAAAGTAAACAGTTAAATAAAGTTTTAATATCATTGCTTATGGTTGTGAGAGCTGGCCATACAAAATAACACAGCTATAGATAGCTAAAATTATTGTAATAATTTTAAAATAATAGTCTAAGAATTAATAGATTAAATAAATGAAATATAATTTTATAGTTAGTCAAAATTAATAGGGTATATTTTTTATTAATAAACTGTAGGATGGTGAGAGTTATATTTGGTTCTATAAGTTTCAATTTATTTTCCAAAATTTTATAAAGTACGTTAGTTTTGGTGATTTAAACCGAGACATAAATAAAAAAAGAAATTATTTTATAAAGTTGATAGACACGTGATCGTATATTAAATGCCTTCACGCACACACACACTTGGTAGATAATAATAAAGTTTGTGAATTTAAAACTAGATATAATTGCCATCCATCATTAAAATTAAAAGTTAAAAATGTTATATATTGTCTTAATAATTATTTTAAAGATCAAAAAATAAGTTTATCAAACTATAATTTAATTTAATAATATTAAGTTAAAATAATATTCCAGACATTACGTCATAAATATTTATTTAAAAGTACAATTTATTATCCCAAAATAGAATGACTAATATTGTTCGCGCTAAAAACAAATATTGACCAATCAACGGATTTAAATTGGCAAGAAAAAAATCTAAGATAGACAGAAGCGGGAGACGGAATGTGAAAGTTGAAGAGGACGGTAACCTTTTTGAATTGCTTGTAACATCAAAGCTGAAAAAGTAGTTTAAATTTATAAATTAATAATTATTCTAAAGTTAGTCTTTAACAGATAATATAATCTTGTATCCAGAAAGATGATTTGCTAATTTCTACGTGATCTTACCAGTGGATTTATTCAAATTTGACCATTCATGCTACAGTAAAGATGGAAATACCAAAAATAATAATTGAAATAATTATTGAAAGAAAAATGAGTGAAAATTGTATAATTTTTATGTTATTCGTGCTCAACCAGAAACTAAATCCTATAACGCTAAAAAAGAAAAGTAATACAAAGAAGACGCTGTGTGAAAATATAAGAAAGAAATTATTTACTATTGAGAGAATCTTATGACGAACATTTGTTTTATAAATACTTAAAACTAAGTCATATTTCTCTATGAGAAAAATCATAGTATATGTTCAAGTAAATATAAAGTGAATGAGGAAGAAAAATATGTTATATTAAAGGAAAACATTATTTAAAAATATAATTTCCAAAAGTAAAAAGTAGGAGAAAAGCCATAGTCCTGTATAAAGTGCTATATAAATTTACTAAGAGGAACCTGGATTTTATCTCATCATAGAAAAAAGGAAAATATATTTAAATGGAAGAAATATTGTTTAAACAGAGATAAAATTAATCACTAAAGGAGGAAATGGATCCATGGAAATAAAGAAAAATTTATTGAATTTTCTAAAATAAAGTACAAGATGCATCGAGGGAAAACCAAGCGCGGGGGGGGAAAAGAAGAAAAAATTAGCAGACTATATAAAGGAGATATCAAGAATAAGTGGGAAAATATGAAGAAAACTAAGGATCATCGTCTAAGAAGAATTAATAAACATAATTAAAATTTTAAATAGAACATTAAGTGACTAAAGAAAATAAAGTATATTTTTTTTATTTAGCTTTGCAAGGAACGATTTTCCAAGCGAATCCAACAAAGATGTATCGTAAATATAATTTTAATATTTTTTTTTATTGTATTTAAAGTATAAAATTTGAATTAGCTTAGGGAAACATATAAACATAAATTTTATAATAGTTATAATTAAAATATGAGCTAATGGAATGAGAGAAATATTAATAATAAATAAAATGTGTGTATGGAAAATGTTAAATACCTACTAGAAGTCCTGGAATGGAGAAGTTTACAAATGCGATCCAGAGGATAGAGATCGTTGGTAATTTTAATATTATTGGTAATATGTAATGTAATTTTTTTTTATAGGTCATCTATTAATGAATGAGGTATGAACGATGTTAAAAGTTATAAGTACACATTTATCCAACATCAAACATATATTTGAGAGAGTAGTAAAACTTTAAAAATGTGCATGCAATAAATAATTTAAAATAATTAATAATAAGTAACATATTAATTATGTGATTCTTTTGAATTTTATATTGAAAATATCCAAATAGTTTAGAACAATAGAGATAGAAATGTACGAAAAGTATAGTAAAGAATTTTCTTAAGAATAGCTGTATAGTTATATTTAAAATGAATTTTATTATTATTAGCAAGATAGACAAAGAATTTGTCGATGTAATGTAGAGATGAATCTGAAGAAATCAGTCAGATAGTGACTTGGGAGTACTGATATCAAAGGAAACCAAGAGGATGTTTTATTAAAATATAAGGAATGAAATATGGGGATCATAATAATTTGTGTGACCTCAGTATAGATAACTTTGCCCTATAACTGAGCACATATATTCTGGACAGTGTCTTTACATATCTTTGAAACTTTCTGATGTGATGAAGCTGAAGAAATAGCTTTAGCATCCTTCCAATATTAGAGGCAGATAGACAGATAAAAGTCACTCCTCTATGGCGTCCATAAATTCACTGTGCCATGATTGTCGAAGTTTTATAAAGGATAATATCTTGTTTATTTTGATCCAATGCATCTATATCTTCGCTATCTTGATTTCATGGAAATACATCGTCAGGGAGATAATTTTATAGAAATGATACATAAGATAGAAAGGAAGCTAGATATTAGTTATGTAAGAATAGTTGTTTACTAGAGTAAAGTAGAATTGTATAAGTCCAAAGTGAAAGTATAAGTATTATAAAAGATGGAGAATCATATGATATAATTTAAAAAAAAAAAAAAAAAACTTTAGAATTAAGTTTTAAAGCAATAATAAGATTTTAAAATATTGTACGTGATATTTTAATAGAAGAGATTGCACGTTTTGTGTGGCGAAATGATTTAAAATGTATAATAAAAAAAATGTGTGTTTGTACATGGTGTGTGGATGACGTTAATTGCTATATAAAGCTAGGAATAGGATCAATAATTTGACTAATAATTATTATATGATCGATGATAAAACTGAACATCAAATTGTCATAAGGATTAAATTCTGTAGGATTCCATACTAACAAGAATATAATTAGAATTTTGTAATTTTGTATAATTTTACATAAAAGTAAAGATTTTATAGAAATATAAACCTGAAATTATAAGGATATAAATGTCAATAGAAAATTTTAATAGATAGAATTTTGTGTATTAAACTAAGCTCAAAACATGTATCTGAAGATAATAATATTGTGAAATATATTTTTGTAATTATTAATGGTAAAAGGGTAAAATAAAAATTAGATAATAATAATGTTAAGACATCAACGGGTAGAAATAAAAGAGTTTGTAATAAGTAGATAGGGATATCCGCTGTAAATAATGTACAAATTGTTACTTGTTATAATGTTAATAAAATGTTATAAAATTTTATTAGTAAGCTTTGTGTCTTGGTTGTTGTTTTTCCTACACATGAAAATGCATGAAATCACAACGCACGTTTATAATTAAACATATTTAAGATTTTGCACAAAATAAATAAACATTAGAAATTTTAATAATTTATTTTATTTTATTTACGTAATGAAATGAAAGAAGTATAATTAGAACAGATATGGTCATAACTTGATTGCCACAGTATTTAAGTAAAATATATGCGAACGTTACCACATAACTTTTGATTATCGGATTGATAAATATTACCACGAAAATATTTAATACATCTAGAAAGAAAAGAGGATTGTATTACTCTATTATTGTCATTGTTATTATTAATTAGTTATTCTTTACGTAGTGAATTATGACATAAAATTCCCTTATCATAGTTTACTATGGCAATATAAAATCAGTTTTAATTACAATTCATAAACCTGAGATTTAATTATTTATTTACTTATTGATTTATCTATTTGATTTGATATGATTAGATCAATTTAATTCTATTTTATTTAATTAATTTATTTTATGTGAGCTAGATTTTATTTTAAAAAATATTAAGATATGATAAAAGTTTTAAAGGTCGTAAGAATGCTATTAGTCAATTATTTATGATAGTGTTCTTATGCCATTGGGATAGTATCTCAATGATCTTTCGTCTTGTTCCTTTGTCATTGCTCCAGGTCTCATGGGAATAATAAAAGATATTTGTGTTGATTTATTTCATAGACACGATTAGATTTTATAAAATTCTGAGCTAGTAATTGTTTTATTTAAATCATAATAATATGTTTAATAGACTGAGCTAAAGAACCCGGAATTATTATTAATATTAATTGTTATTGACCGGAAATAAATAAGTAACGAAAATCCGGAATAATTAGTATACTCTTGGCATGTTGTTGATAATATTATTATTATGGAGCAAGAGGGGGAAGGTTACAATATATATATAAAACTGGTATAATGAGCCCATGAAATAATCTCAATCCTAAACAGAAAATAAGAATTATAAAAAGATAAGAATGATTACTTCTTAAAGCTATATATCACATTGCCTTATGTTATTTTAATTGACATTTACAATATTGCTAAATTTATAGAATGTGTATAAGTATAATATTTGCCAACATTTATCTGTATATAATAAATAATTGGTTTAACAACTCAAAACCGGTTTATTAAAAATGGAAAGCACTCGTAATCCAAATCACAAGCTAAAACTTTTGAAAAGACCAGACATTTATCTCTATTTTTATCTTGGATAATCAAAAGCACTTGTAAAAAAGTATAAAGATGATATACATGCATTTGTTAATGTTATAAGTTGTTTCCTTTTAAAAATGTATGTTTTAGCATTTTATTCAAATAAACTTAAAATATTTTGTCCTTGAAGTGTCTATGCAATAATTAATTCTTTTATCTGTCTCTTATGAAATTATTAATTAATGCAGATTTTTACATACAATTATTATATTTTTCACTATATATATATATATATATATATATATATATATATATATATATATATATATATATATATATATATATATATATATATATATATATATTGAAATTGGCCAACTCTAGTCTTATCTATATTAAAAACTGTTTAAAAAGTTGAGATATAATTGGGTGTTATTAAATATTTCTGAATAAGATTAAAAATTATGGAAAAAAAAAATACTATAACAAAATGTTATTATAATTGATTCCATCTATTTGTATTTATAATTAATATTTATATGTAGATAAATATTAATTTTCCCTTTGCTTTTATATCTAATTAATTTGCATACATATGTACATTTATAACAGTTTTTTATCTTTATATCAATAACATAACATGAGTGCATTATCAGTGACAAGCACCATCTTATCTTATCTGTTGTAACTGCTGCTGTATTTATACTTTGACCTCATTGTGCATGTTATGTAAATACTTGCAACATAAATTAAATCATTTAAATATTCTACTGATGTCATAGCTGGCTGCAATTTTCTTTTTTTGTTTTTCACATCATTATAGTTGATAAAAAACAAGCTTCTTTCAACCATCTTATCCAGTCATCATTCTCCATGCACATCAATAAGTGACTGTAAAACAACACTATGACCATATTGTTTTTCATAGTTCCAAAATACAGACTTTATTCCACAGTGTAATCAGCATATCTAAAGAGATATTTGTTGTTGTGCTATTGTTGGTTCTGTATGACTTATAATAAATAGCTGTGCAACCTGTGTCATAACTTTTAAAAAACTAAAACCTATTTTTGCATATCTACCACAATTTATTTTTGTCATTTTTATAATTATATGAAGTATTTCAAATTTTAAATATAATTTTGTTAGCTTTAAATATTATAAAAAATAATTCAATCTGGTTTTACAAACTAACTTATAAACAATTTTGAATTTTAACATTTAACATTTTTAGAAGCAATGTATTAACTATCAAATAAAAAAGGCGTTTATAAATTTTACCATTTATTTATGTATTTCAGTTTTTTAACCACTATTAGAAAAGTTGAAATAATAATTTTGAGAATATTTTTTATAAACATATATTTCTAACAACTATTTCAATTTTTTTGAAAATGTAAATTATAAAAATAAATTTGATATAATAAAAAAATGGAATAACCTCCAATATATCACACATGCTTCTGAAAAAAAAATAATTGAAGCGTAAAAATAATATTGATCTTTTAATTTTAAAAATCTCAAGATGTTAATTTGAATTAGTGGTCCTATATACAACATCCCTTATTGGTGGTTTTTTGTTTTTTTCCACTTAAAATTTATTGCAAGAACTTTCAAGTATATTTTCATTTTTTTAATTTCAAAAACAAAAATATTTTCTGTAGTTTGTTTACAAATTTATAATTATTTTTGAGAATTTTAGTTTTTTTTTTGTAAGTGAATGCAATTTTGATAAGCAACCACTAAATGTAGCTGCAATACTAGTACTGCTACTGCAACTGTTATCACTACCACAACTTCCACCACCACCATTACAATGACCACCACCACTACTGCAGTTCCTGATGCTACTACTGCTGTCTTGTTACTGCTGCTACTGCTGCTCCTATTGATTCTGCTACTGCTTTTCCTGTGGCTATTGCTACTGCTGCTCCTACAGCTATTGCTGCTACTGATGCTAAGGCTGCTACTGCTGCTACTAGTGCTACTACTTCTACTACTGTGACTACTGCTACTGCTACTAATGCTACTGATCTACTACTACTACTACTACTACTACTACTACTACTACTACTACTACTACTACTACTACTACTACTACTACTACTACTACTACTACTACTACTACTACTACTAATTACTACACTCTTGTAAATACAAATTAATAATAAACTTTTTGTTGTTTTATTATGTTTTTAGTATTTAAATGTAAAGATATGTGGAATATAAAATAATCTTTGAATTTAATGAAAGAGTTAATGAACCCATATTAATTTCAAGAATTAATAAATTAAATAAAAGTAATTTTCTAGAATAAAAAAAAACATTTATATGTCTGAAAATAATAATGAATGTTATATCTTATTATTCCTATATTTTTGTGTATTAGAGAATTAGTAATTATAATAATTTATGAAAATAAATGAAGTTATATAAGTTCAATCTTTAATTAATTGTAAAATGAAAAAAAAAATGTTTAAAATTAAACTAATATGTTACAATAATTTATAATGAGTTTATTAATATCATAAATTAATTTATTTCTTTAGTTATAATTACAAATATTTTGAGAATAAAATATTTAGTAAAAAGAAAAAAAAACCTAAGAAGTTATCCTATATTTTTTAATTTAATACTTGAAAAAGAATAATTGAGTAAATGAAAATTTAAATACAATTCACTCAAACTAATAATAGCAATAATAATAATCTTTATTTTTTCCCAGGATCAATATGGCCCAAACATAAGTTGAACTTTTAATACTATTCTCATTATTATCATATTTCATTTTTAAAAGTAAATATCCCAAAACTTCAATCATCATGTTTATGTAATATTAATACATGACTCTCTTCAAATGTGGATTATTTTTTGTTGAATATTAAACAGTTTATAGTATCATTATGGATGTTTTCCTATGTATTTTAAAATAATTCTATTGTAAATGTGTTAATATTTGTATATAATTAGTTGTCAATAATGTTTTTAATAAAAATGGATTTTAATTTAATATCTCATTTAAATTTGTATGATTATGAAAAATAGGAGCAATTATAACTCAGTCTTTATTTTACATACTGTTTTCAAAATTTGCTTTTAGTTGAAATTGATTTCAAAGTCTTTTTTGGTTAAATTTTGAAAGAATATATTTTGCATAAAAGTGATAATAAATGATAAACAAACAGATATGCTTTTATACCTCCTCAGATTTTAAAATTGAATATATATATATATATATATATATATATATATATATATATATATATATATATATATATATATATATATATATATATATATATATATATGTAATAAATAAAGTTTGATGTCTGTATTCGTTTCACAATATATATAATATACAAATCAATATATATATATATATCAAAATACAGTACAATTTATATCAATTATATTCTTTTAGAAGTACTTTCGACTATACACTTTGTAGTCTTTATCAACTATATAACGTTGAATAATTATTCAACGTTATATAGTTGATAAAGACTACAAAGTGTATAGTCGAAAGTACTTCTAAAAGAATATAATTGATATAAATTGTACTGTATTTTGATGTATATATATATTGATTTGTATATTATATATTGAAGCAGTCGGATCTGAGTTCGATACTAGCTTCATGTTATTTACCCTAATACTAACTTTAAATTTCCGATGCAATGGGGCTTTATACGTTCAATCCACGCTAATTTCCATAATGAATAACTTGTTTCAAATACGTAGTAAAATTAATTAGTTTAGTTTAAATTGGATCAATTCTCTAAATAAATTCATGATAAAATGTTCATGAATTTACATATATTAAATTGCCTGGATTGTGCGTATATATGTTTGTAAATATTAAATATATATAATTGTTCGAAAGTTTCATTGCGTCGGGAATACTTGTTTTTTTTTTACTTTTAAATAATTTGTAAAGTTTTGCGATTAAAAGCTACATTCCTTCCAAAGGCTGTCAAATTCTCAAAAACAACAATAAAGTTTTATTAATAAAAAAAAAAGATAAGAATTCAATTTTTAATTAAAATCATTTCAGACTTTAAGAATTCATTTTCTAATTAGGAAAGGAATTCAAAAATTAGTTTGAAAGCCTTATCGAAGGAATGTTTCTGAAAACAACTAATTATAAAAAAAAAACAGATTGATAACAAAATGAGCGCTAGCCGGAGGCATCAGTGAACAGTAGATATATAGCCCTGAAAAGTAAAGAAAAAAACTAGTTTTGGTTGTAGAGTAGTGCAGTGAACTCTGTGT
Organism: Epiperipatus broadwayi; assembly: GCA_028023455.1. NCBI lineage: Eukaryota > Metazoa > Onychophora > Udeonychophora > Euonychophora > Peripatidae > Epiperipatus > Epiperipatus broadwayi. The sequence continues at coordinate 9,987 of JAQFVV010007525.1, read as the reverse complement.
GTATAAAAATTGTATTTCATCATGATAGAGGGCTAGAACATCAGGGATCTACTACGGTTCCTAAAGTCCCGAGGAATCTTCACTGGAGCTGCTGAACTGTTTTCCGGATCGATCATTCTGCTAACATAATGAAAGCTACTAAAATACTACTCCAGTAGTTAACCAATGATGCCTACGTTTCAACAACTTGGAGGAGTAACTTAAGGACAAGCACGGAATGGTAATATGAACGTTAAACTGTCTGGCCCGTTCGAACTTTATTTTATACTCCTTCTTTTTAAGAGCTCTTTTTATTCTTTAATGTAAATCTTTGTAACACCTTTTAGTTATAAAATGCTACTGTAAATCTATAGCTTAATTCTTTAGATCTCTAGTCTTTAAACTTTTTCTTTTCTTACCTGGCGGTTCGCTTTAATATATATATGTTAGTGTGCTTTATTAATGTCGTATTTAAAAATTATATGCCAATAATCTTTCGACTCGATGAGCCCTTTTGATTCCATTTGCCTCACGCAAATAATATAACATTAATTTCAAATAGTAATTCTCGCCCATTAGAGCTAAATTTATAAGTTCTATTAGTCATTGAGTCAAAGGAAAATATTACATGTTTACTATTTTTTTTCTTACCTTTAGCTATTAATAAGTTATTAGCTCAATGTTTCACCTATGTCCCCAGCTCCTATCTACGTTATAAGTATATGTATATGTATTCAAATAATGTTAAAATATTGATTTCTTGTTCTACTAATATATATTTATTCGAATATAACCTTAAATGTTTTTATTGCAAAAGAGGTCGATAAAGGGTTAAATGTATTTTAATTCCACTTTTGTTATTTTATATTAATATTCAGGAAGGGGCACGATATTAGGGCATAATTAATATAGTTTATAAATGTTTTAAAATAGTTCGATAAAAGTCGTTTGACTTTAATTAATTGGTCAAGTCATCACGTAGAGCATCTCTACATGGGTTTTATTTTTCAACGATGACTATCAAGTCATCATCATCAAATGTTGCTGACGTAGGGCCATCTTCCGCTCCGTTAGGCTGGTCGGTGATCATATTCTCTTATTTAAATTTCTCGAGGAAGAAAGTACTTCCTTTCCGGTTCATTAGTCAAAGGGCGTAAGACTTGCCAAATGCAAGCCGCCATAGGACTTCGATCATCGACTAGCGATCATCTTTCAATTTTACTCTCTGCCTTGTAATTCGTCAGTACCGTGCATCTTTGTCCCGGTAAAACCCGCTCCGTGCTCGTAATTCGTGATGAAGTGATTTAAATTAAAGTCGAACCAATTCTCAAATATGTTTAATTAAATAAGTTTTCAAATAAAGATTAAAGTTATACCCTAAAATACCTATCTTGCTCTTCGTGAATAGATTTTCGAAGGTGAAAATAAATATTACATTCCATCGTAATCAAATCAGAGCAATCATTTCCTTCATTAATGAATACCTTTATCTGCCTTTATATTTCTCGTTGGGGGCATAGACATAGAATCCCATGTTGTGTAATACTTGTTGGCATATGATAAGGACCGCCACTCTTATTATATTTATAAATTCTTTTAAAGACTAGAGGTAACTAATGCAATCTATATTTTATTGAACAAAACAAATTATTATTATTATTAAATATTTTCTAACATACTTGGTTTCTTAGTTCATCATTCTTTTTATAATTATTTAAATGTTCATACCCGCTATCTGTGTTGGCAACCCGAACATACATATGATTTGATTTAAAAAGTATTCAAAGTAATTAATTATTAGATATTCGTGTCAGTGCAAGGGTCTCTAGTCCTCACCAACCGTTGAACTAGTTCTTGGCGCATAGCACTGTGCCATCGATTTCTGCTATCTCAGCTGTTAAGTTGGGTTTGAATTCAGTTTTGGTTAAGCTGAGTTTGAATCCGATTTGACTTGCGGTGGTGGTGGGTTTTGACCGGTACAATATATATGTGTGTTTAATATGTCTTTTTTTTTTTTTAAAGTTGATGATTTAGTGATTTTCAATTTATACTGATAACATTTTTTTTAAAATGGTGTCATGTTGAATTTCATTAATTCTGATATTAATTATTACAAATGACATTTTTTGAAGATTTTTGTAAAGAATACTCATGAATCTTTAACTTTTTTAACTCTTGTGCTCTTATTGGAATATTATTTTTTCTAAAAAATATTTGTTCACATTTTCATGACAAAAACTATTTTATTTTTTAGTTCACAAAAATATTTGATGAGGGTAGATGTCTCTATATATCATGGTCAATAGTGATTCAAAGAATCTGAGCCATGTCTATAAGGATACTATTTTGTAAGAGCATTTGCAAGGGTGATTGCTTTTATACTTACTTCAAATATTTATGATTATTTTAACATAATATTTGCATAATAGTTATTTATAAACAAAAGCATATATTATTACTATTCAACTTTATTTAAATATTTTTAATATTATAGGTTATTAAATTTAATGTTTCCAGTGAACAAAAAGTTCACAATATTCATACTGATTTAAAAATATGAATGAAATTTTAATTTTTAGAAATAATTTAATAGATTTTATAACATCAACACATTCATTCTTATTTTAAAAATAATGTTGAATCAACAAAGACTCCATTAATTTTATTTTTACACTGTTTGAGCTAACATTTTTATACTCCATATGATCATAAAAAAATGATTATTCTCATCAAATACTGTCATCCTTTTCTACATTTGCAAAGTTCAAATATGATTTTTCTCAAAACTAATGTGTTTGTAATTTTGTATTTCTAACAAATCAAATCAAAATAATTAGATTCTAATAAATAATAATGTTTAATATTAAAATCAAATGTTGAATGATTACAAAAATAGCCATCCATAACAACAATGGAAATGTTACTGTAGTTTAAGGGTTAAAAATAAACAGGAAATAAAAATATCTATTCTGCAATGACAGAATGAATTGGAATATTAAAACCATTCAAAAAAATTGATTAATGATATTAAAATATAGCATTACAAAATAAAAATAAATTAAAATGTGATTTGTGTTGTCATGGTCAATCACAGCTGTATTTTTTTTTCATATTTATTTTTGATAATGTTGAAATTATTATATACAGTGGGGAAGTAAGTATAATTTTGATGAATATTACTTTTTCTAATATCATAATATGGTGTCCAAGTGATAAAACATATATTTGTCTTGTGATAATAGCAATGTTCTTTCTGAGGAATGATAAAAATAAAAATATGTTTATTTTTAGTCTCTAGATCTTACTAACCGATTATATATATATATCAGAAATTAACATAGCATTATAAATGTAAACACTAACCATTTAATGTATTTTTTTATCCATTTTCCTACATAAATTACATTTCCAATATACTTAGGTGAAGAGTCCTGAAGTGATGCCACTTAATAATAAAAAAAAAAAATCGGCCGTTACGTTTTAAAGATTTATAAATATATAATGTTAGTTAAATAATATATAATAAAACAAAATCATAACATTACATCCGCAATTTTTAAATTTAACAATATATAATGAAATAAATAAGAGTTACGGCCTGATTCTTTATTTATGTATATATTTATTTATATTAAGTCAATTTGTTTTTGATTTCGTTTGTTTTTACAGAGTATTATCTTTATTATTAAAATAAGATACGATTTTAATTTCACTGCAGCAATAAAATCTTGAGACTTATGATAACATTTGTGAAAGTTAACAAAACAAAATGTATTAAAAAGAAACTATTATTTTTTATTTATCAAAGAGTAGAACATACTTAAAAGCAAGTGCACACGCATGCATGCACGCATTTGCACATACACATACATATATATATGAAAAACAATAAGCGCACAATATATATATATATATATTAAAAGAGTAATTATATTTTACTTTAAAAGCACAAGTATTGAAAAAAAAAATGCTGTTTAATGTTAAATCCTGATATAAGTGTTTGTATGATGTAATACCAAAATTCTACTTGATTGTATTATGAATAATTATTTATTATTCACCAAATCTGGATTCCAATTTCACATAGAATACAAGACATAAGAAATTGATGTTTCTTATATATATATGAAATTGATCAATGCCGGTGATGGTTAGGATGATCAATCTGATCTCAACAAAAATCAAAAAAAATCTAATTTAATCTAATATAGTCTGGCTTAATCGGGTCGCCATTGTGTAATAAACCATCATAAGCACAAATAATCACTACTAAACTCTAATTTGTTTAAGCTATTTGTGAAACGAAAGTATAATGAGATTATTTGCTCCAGACATCAACAAATCTATCACAATTACTAAGTAAACTGCAAAGAGCAGTGAAATCGTATATCATTGCCCTAAACAATAATATATGATCAGGCTAACTATTACTAATGAAAATCAAGTCCAAATATAACTAAAACAGATTCCAATATATTTTATTAATCTATCGCTATTGTAATAATTTAAATCTACTTTAAATATTTAATGATATTGCATTTTATCTAAATAGATGAACCTTTAAATAACTATAATTGCATTTTTTACAAAACGTTTTTAAATATAGACGCTATTTTAAATATTGAAACAAAGTATTTGACTCAAATGTATATCTAGTTTTAATCAAACGCTAAATACAATGCATAAACATTTCTTTCTTATCTTTCAATAAAGATAAACATAATTATGTCTTCCTTAATATTTAATTAATAATATACTATTGAAATCAACTAGTTTTCATATCCTTTTGAAAGTACTTTGAAACATTTGCACTCATTTTAATGTCTAAACAAATTAATCTACATCTAGTTTAATAAGAAGCTATAAAGTAATGCATAAATAATTCATTCATATCTTCTAATAAAGTGATACTTAACCATTGTTTCGCTTATATGTTAAAAATAGAATACTCCATGAGAATTTATTATCAACAATCTATTAGCTAATTTCTAACTCTACAATGCCCAATCATATTATATAAAAGATATATTAAGTTTCCATTGAATGTTTATTCACCTATGTTTATTAATATTATTTATTTGAATCTTTAAACAATTGAATATAATTGACTTTTATTTCAATTCAAAGACCATAATCAATTAAACCAATCAATGAAATTTGTACTCTTCATTTTATAGAAGTTTAAAAAAATATCTAAGATGAGTTATTCTGAACCAATGATAAAGGACGATCTATTTACATTTTTATAACGGGATTAGACCAACAAAGAAAGGATCGATTATAAGCTAATGATATTACTTGTAATATTAACTAAAATAAAATATAATGTATAATATTTGAATGCAGAGATAAATATAAAATTTACATGGGAATAAAATAAATTATGCCAATATGCACAACATACCATATCTTATATTTTAGTTCACTTACCAAACTGAGTTTGAATCTTGCACCGAATTTACATAACAAAATTACCTGACGTAATTTTAAATAAAATAATTAACGAGTCTTTAAATCAATTTAATTTATTGGATTATATAAAAAAAAATCACTAAGATTAACAACAAAAATACCTGTATTTTTGATTGATTAAAAAAAAAATAATGATAAAATTCCTGTGGGTAACTCTAATTATCTTGCAAAAACAATAATGGCACACACACAAAAAAAATGAATGAATGGAGAGATTTTTGGATACCTTACTGAAAATTTTTATATAACAGTTATCAAATATATGTAATTGAAAGAGATTGAAGCCTATTTATTCATTAAAATAATAATCTGTAAATGAATATGAAATAATACGATATATCTAAACCTCTTGTCTGTTTGATGTTTTAAACTATATTTTATACATGCAAAAAAATTAAATTGGATAATTTAAAAAAAACATCAAGTTGTGTTTATATATACTCAGACAAGATTTCAAATAATTAGTAAGGAATATCTCTCCAATCATTTCATTGCATATATTCTATTACACCTAAAGATGATTCCAATAAAATACAAATCATCCTTTTAAAATAAAATAAAAAATAATCTGCACACATATTTATAAACAAAAAAATCATACCCTAGGTAAAAGACTGTCCATTTTTATTATTCACAAATTAACCGTAGTTTATTTATCCTCAGTCCTTATGATGTAGAGAGAAGTTTATTTCAAAGAAAAGATAAGTCGAACTTTAATGTTTCCTCTTATTGGCAATAATTTTCACATAGAATAATCTTATGAATTTTGATAACAGTCCTTTTCCTTCCTTTTTCCTTTTTAAAGAGGAGAGTGAAATTTGACTAGCCTTTTTATGGTATAAATTAATCCAGTTGATCCTGAATGTTTTCATTAATTAGAACATGATATTTATCCAATGAAATGATATCTGTACTCCAATACATATTTTAATGGGTTTCCCTTCTCACATTTTGTTGCCGTCTTCTTTGGAACTTTTTCACAAACTGCCATTCAAATGAATGAATGGGCAGATAATTTAAGTCTATTCTTCGATATGTTTATAGTTTAACAAAAAAAAAATTATTGAATAAATTTTATTTAAAAGAATATAGAAACACTTCTGTTCCTGACAATGACAAAAATATGATAGCCTTTTCTTACAGTCCTTTCTGGCTATTTATATTATCTCTTCCTGACGATATCGATGTCACAACAACTATTGGAAATTACTACAATAAAGCTCAATGGCAATAATATCTTATAACAGTTTTCCTGGTTTGTAATGTATGTTTGAAGAAAAATGGATACATGGAAATGAAATCTAAATTCAGTATGATTTTTCCTATTATTTGTAAACCAAATATTACAACCTTGATTTACTTTATAAACATAAATAATTTATATATATATATATATAATTTTTAATTAATTTACAAACAAATATACATGACATAAGAACATTTAATTATATGTAATAATGTTACCATGGTGACTGCAGTAGCAGAAGTAAAATATATGTAAAAATAATAATACTGATACTATTTAAGTAAACTTTTATATCATACAAAATTATTTCCAAAATTTATTTATTTGCCTATATGTTTATTTTTCTTGGGTTTGACTATAACAAATTTAGTATTTTAAAGCTGGAATTAGCAGTAAACAATAGTATTTAAAAAGCTTTAGGTTACCATGGTTATGAATTTAAACTTATATTTCCAAGGTCTCCCATTATCCATTTATCACAAAAAAGAAAAATCAAACAAGATCAACAAACTTCTTTATTTATTTTCTTTTTTTTTCAATACTTTGATCATTTATCTGAATATTCACAACTATATATATATATATATATATATATATATATATATATATATATATATATATATATATATATATATATATATATATATATATATATATATATATATATATTAAATATTTCTTTTAACATTATACAAACTGGTAATGATGTTTTTATTGAAATACTTTAAATCAAATTTTCACAGATGTAAAGTGTTATTGTCTGATAAAAAAATCCTTATGCAAACTTGGATGACAAGCCACATTTAAATTTATATTTAGCATTTCCCTTAATGTATTTCAAATAAATACAATTCTTAGAATAATTTCAGCTAGAAATACCTGTTTTTTACTTACATTTTATATTCACTGTATCACAGTTGAAAATTATTCATAAAATAATTTCCTTTAAATGTGTAATAAATAATTTGAAAGTATAACTTTTCTTTCTTTTTATACATTTTTTAAAATAATCTATAAAGGTAACAATATATTATACAAAGTATTATAAACCATAGAAATCGTTTCAGTTAATCAAGTAACTTTTTTCAATTGTCATTGCCATTAAAATATAGCAGAAGTAAACATCATTAACTTATATCTCATGATTCCCGAATTTTACCATTAGCAAATTATTTAGAATTATGACATTCTGTTTTTATTTATGAAAATTGCCTTCTTACTTTTATTTTATTATGATTTCTCTCCTCTTAAAGAAGCTTAATATTTTCAAAATCAAAATTAAAATTAAACTTATAAATTTTTTTTATATATATAAAACTTCTAATAATACAAATTTAAAAGATTCCATGTCTACCATATTATTATACCAATATTAATAAATTTTTTATCAATGAAATAATAATTATCATGAGTTTGTTTATCCAGTCATCCAGTATCAAATGTCTTGAATAATCATTATATTCTTTTTATTTAATATCTTATATCAAATTAAGTGCAAAAATACCAAACATATCCAATTATATATTTAATTATAATAAATCTTGTTAACATCGATTTAAATTTGATTATAAAAATATGCAAATTGAATGTTGCCACAAACAGAAAATAAAAGAGACTATGTTGATCTCAAGAAACTGTCAAATGTTAATGAATCGACAATCTTCAAATGTTAAAAATAACAGAATTGTGGGAAATCTGAATTGACCTATGGGTATTGGATAAGTTTGTCTCATTTTGATTATTCAATGATATATAGTTGGTAAAGACTACAAGATGTATACAGGAAAGTATTTCTAAAAGTAATAAAATGAATGTGAGATTTACTGTATATAGATTTGAACAATATATATATATATATATATATATATATATATATATATATATATATATATATATATATATATATATATATATATATATAAATACAGTACAATTTATATAAATTATATTCTTTTAGAAGTACTTTTGACTATACACTTTGTAGTCTTTATCAACTATATAACGTTGAATAATCAAAATCTAGACAACCCTTAACAATACCCATAGTTCAATTCAGATTTCCCACAATTCTGTTATCTTAACATTTGCTAATATTATTAAAGGCATTTAAAAGAAATCAACACTATAATAAAATTAAAAATAAAAATATCAAAATGAAATGGATTTCAATGCCATTTATATCAGATGAGCAGGTCAAGTTTATTAGGAAAAATTATAATGGTTTGATGTCATATTGCTTTTTTCTCTACAACTAACACAAATAGATTGCTTAATAATTCTAAAATTCAAAGATTCAAAGTTTAATCAAAATTCTATTATATATAGATTGATATGTGGATGCAGCATGCAATACATTGGTGAATCTAAGTGTACATTTAAGAAGAGAATAAAAGAACATATGCTTTTATATAATAAAATTCAAAAAGAGAATCAATATGGAACAGATGTAAATAAACCTTCATCATCTGTTATATTTGATCATAATAAATCTTGTCAATATGGATTTAAATTTGATTATAAAAAATATGAAAATTATTCAAATTGAACGTTGTCATAATAAGAGCGTAAAATAAAAGAGGCTATAATTAATTTCAAGAAATCATCAAATGTTAATGAATCGCCAGTCATCAAATGTTAAGATAACAGAATTGTGGGAAATCTGAATTGAACTATGGGTATTGTTAAGGGTTGTCTCTGCTTTGATTATTCAACGTTATATAGTTGATAAAGACTACAAAGTGTATAGTCAAAAGTACTTCTAAAAGAATATAATTTATATAAATTGTACTGTATTTTGATATATATATATATTGATTTGTATATTACATATATTGTGAAACGAATACAGATATCAAACTTTATTTATTATATATATATATACCGGGTAAAAATCACCATGCCTATTCAAGCACAGTAATCCAAATCCTAACCCAGTCCCCGCTTCAGGAATAAATTCCAAAATGCAAATTCAAATTCGAACCCAAAACCCCTGGCATGACCTACTTGATGACAACATTACAATGGTAATGGGTTCTCCCTTTTACTAGCTCATCGGAAAACATAGACCAAATTACCTACAATCAGCTATTTCATAGATATCTTATAGTCAGGGATATTGGTATGGCTAATAATTTAATGTATATATTTAAGTTGTCGTATATACAGCAGGTGATTGGCTAGATTTAAAGAGTAATAATGCAAGAGAGACAAAATTAGGTTAGACAAATTTCAAATAAATTATTGAAAGCATTGAATAATATTATTTACAGGTACGGTAACTCTATATGTAT